>JAQFXT010002332.1:0-12611 GCA_034683725.1 Strigamia crassipes
ATTTTGGTCAATTTAGATATTGAATTTAGTCATTTTGGTCAATTTAGATATTGAATTTAGTCATTTTGGTCAATTTATATATTGAATTTAGTCATTTTAGACATTGAATTTAGTCATTTTGGTCAATTTAGATATTGAATTTAGTCATTTTAGACATTGAATTTAGTCATTTTAGACATTGAATTTAGTCATTTTAGTCATTGAATTTAGTCATTTTAGACATTGAATTTAGTCATTTTAGACATTGAATTTAGTCATTTTAGACATTGAATTTAGTCATTTTAGACATTGAATTTAGTCATTTTGGTCAATTTACATATTGAATTCAGTCATTTTGGTCAATTTACATATTGAATTCAGTCATTTTGGTCAATTTACATATTGAATTCAGTTATTTTGGTCAATTTACATATTGAATTCAGTTATTTTGGTCAATTTTGATATTGAATTCAGTCATTGTGGTCAATTTAGGCTCGCGGTATAAAGGCTATTGCGTTCCGTTAGCATTTTACGTTCAATGAGAGCATTTACGATAATAGTTGATTTTTAGCTTTATTTGCTACTTTTGGGCCAATTTTTGGGCCAATTTTCATCTGGAATGAAGAATGTTTATCTTTTCACCTAAAAAGGTCCATTTTTGTATTTATAAATTCATTTTTACCAAAATGAGCTAGTGCAGATTTTTTTCTTTCCAGTTGGCATTTTCCTCCTGTACTCTTCATTCTTCACACAGTTTTTGGGTCAATAAAATATACGGACTGAGAATATGTTATTCAGGATGATATGATTACCTCCAGGGCAGCTTGTGGAAATATCCGGGCTCCCAAGCGGACAATACTCAGCGGAATTTTCACATTGAGACCAATGAATGTATTCTGCTTTGGAAATCTAATCATCCCAAAAATAGCAACGCTGTTGCGGCAAGCCAAGTGAGTCAGCCGTGTTTGGCCCAGAAAGAAGAAACCAAATATTGCTAGGAAAGATACTTGGCCAAGTACTGCCATCTTCTGTAATACGGTATAAAAACAAGTACAAACACAGATATGCTTGCGTCACGCCCTGGTGGCAAATTAGGTACTAATAGTGCTACAATTCGTAGAACGAACGAGTCAGCCGACCATTCTTTCTATGGACTGTGGTACAAGTAGTGTAACACTTAGCTTGGCCATGGTTACTGTAAGTACAGGGCTTCTGTCTGGGGATTTAGGCCACGTATTTACACCGAGAACTGGGGAAATCAGTGAAAACAGTAGCTGCATTTAAAAAGTCGTCTTTTAAGTGTTTCTGTTTTGTTTTTGTATTTTTAACATCACAAAACAATCACCTTAACACCTAAAACACAAGGTTGGAAAATAACTGGGAGGCCCAGATCAATTGCCGCTTAACTTCTGTGTTCTAATGGGAACAGGTGGTCAGCACGGTTAGCCATTTCTATACGCTGATTTTCTCTAACCCGTATATGTGTATGGATTAAATATGTGCTCGCTAGGTGCGTTTAAATTGATTAAATAAATACTTAAAGTCGGCTTAAATGAATAAAAAAAAAGTGAAATTAATGACTTCTTATTGAAAGCTCTTAAATGATTATATTTGTTATTACTTCTGAGCCGAGAGCTAAATGACTGTTCAAGAGAGCATGCGCAAGATTTCTCATTTTATGTCATTTTATATGACATAAAAGACGTCGTATCCTGAAGTGAAAAGGACTTAATCCACTTAAAATATTGAAACAAATTTCGTTTAATCAATTTGAATGCACCTAGTCATTTTCTGGAACAAAATAACAGTGGCAAATCTGTAATTTAAACAAAATATTAACCAAAATGTCTTTAGTGCAATTTGTTTTTATTGTTTGTTGTGGTGTTTGAAACAATTACATGAATGTTTTAACAGCAAAAAGCAACAAAAACATTTTTGGAGTTGAAATTGACCTTAGATTGGGATGGAGAGGTAAAAATTTGAAAAAATAAACTTGTTTGCATGAGAAGATTACTAAATACTATCAGGCTTTGTCCAGCAACAACTGTAGGAATACGCGGGTGTTGTTTCACAACAAACTTTAGTCGCAGGGCACTTTGTGAATGGTGTGCCACACAATTCGCACACATTTCTTTTGTGCAAATCATCTATTAATATTTTTTCAGGACATAGATCACCTCCTAGAAATTGTTAACATAATTAATTAAATTACTGTAATTGGCAATTCATAATTTACCCATTTCAGGTACAAAGTCTTGCCACAGATCGCCATTTTCTGCATAAACATATACGGCCAAATTCAGTATAAACAGCAGACTTGTTAGTAGAAGTGTGTATTTAAGCATTAACATGTCAAATTCTGTTTGTTCCAAACAGTCCTTAATCCGAATATCTATAAGATATTTTGGATTTATCTTGTTGTTTTTCTCTTTGCGGGATCGAATTTAATTGGTGTTTGAGTGTTGTATGATGTACTTAACATTGTGAGGTGCTTAAAGAGTTATAAATATTTTAGTTTCATTTGTTATTTTATTTTATTGTATGTTCTAATTCCGGTAACTTGACATGGAGTTTACTGTTTTATTATGTTTGTTTATTGGTTCTGGTCATGATGGTATTTTTATTTGAATTTGTTTTGGGTGTTTGTTGTGTTTAATTGGGGTCTTTGGTTGTTGGCTCTTAGTTGTGGTGTGTTTTGGAAAGGTGTAGTACTTTTTTACTCTACAAAAAAACTATTGGCTAAGAAATAATTGATTGTTTTTTTTTTAGGTTGTGTAATCAGTAAGTAACTAAAAGGTGAAAGAAAAAAAAATTTCCGAAACAATCAATAAGACCCTCCGAAAGACGACAGAATAATCTGTTTTGTATTTTAATTATACTTCTCTAGAAAATACACAGTTTGCGGCAGGTACTTTTCCGTTATAAAAACTTCCGTTATGCCTATAATTATAGTGGAAAACTGTTAAGTTTAACGGAGCTTACACTATATCGAAAAATAGCGTAGCCAATCCGGTAGTTTTCCACTATTTTTGTTGCATTTACGTCACCGACTGAAATGCAAATGGCGATCATCTCGAATTGTCGCCATTTGTATTTTTCCGCGAGTGAATCAAATGAAATTCATTTGTTTGTTGGTTAAGCAGCAAATACAGTGGCATTTATATTAATCAAGTAACATGATTGTTTTGACACAATAATGTGAATTACTGTATTTACTGCTTTGGTTTGTTTGAAAACTAGAATACATTTTTGGACTGTCACGTGTCATTTACAGCGTAAGTCTGTATTTATAACTGTAACGGTAAAGTGCACCGCAAATATTCATTTAACACTTTTTCGTTACATTATTTACAACATATAATTATAAGGAAAAAGTGCTTGCAGCAAACTGTGCAATAACTGCAAGTAATTTGTCTTGTCTTGGGCTGAGTGAATCTATTGACTCACCTCTCTCTCTCTCTCTAATGCTCATTAAGAGATCTCATTGCTTGAAACAAATACAAAAACAATATTTTCAATGTTGTTTACTATTGATGTGAATTTATTAGGGCTCGTATATAATTATTGAGTTTTTTACAACCTGGTTTTGACACTAAACCCCAACTATCTGTCTAGCTTTGAAGTATGATTGGACTTCTAAAATGACTTCACCAAAGTCGTTTATCATCATTGGACTTTGTGTTTGTGGTCAACCATTAACCTTCGCAAGATTGCCTATTGACACAAAGATTCAACTTGGTTGGAACTTTGTGAAATTCCATAGATTTTTTTTATCTGGGGGATTCAAAATATGTTTTTGTGGGTGGGCCGAAAATGTGAAGTTCCGCCAATGAATGCAACATTTTCAGATGCTTGCCGGCGAGTCCGGTAACGGTTAAATGTCAGCACAAAGCTATATGTCAATTGCTGTAATTTTGAATTTATTCCAATTAAAAAACCATTTGTGGCCATGTACAACGATCATTTCCTGCTGCACAATTACTCGTGTTATGTAATCCTTATCAAATTAAAGTTCCTCGACCTTTGGAAAGCTAAAAAAAAATTAAAATTATTGGATGGGTTCAACAGTTGAACCTTGTTATAACGAATCGCAAGGGACCCGAGAAATCTGTTCGTTGTAACGAAAGTTTGTTATAACAGCTTACAGTACTGAATTTCAAAATCTCGTACGCTATTTTGGTGATTGGCAACCCCCTCGTTGCATGTGTACAAGTGAGCCATGTGATTAATTTTCAAAATTCGATATAGAGTATACCCACAACAAGTAAAAACTTGTTCTGTATAACAGATAATTCGTAATATCAAAATTCGTTATATCAAAATTCGTTATATCAAAAAAATTTTAACGTGATATTCAATGGCTAACCAACCAAGTCATCAAAAAAGATTTGTTATAACAAAAATTCGTTATATCGAGATTCAACTGTATATTACTTCACTTTCTTTTCTTGCTAAAACGTCGTAGTTTTGATGGAAAATCTAGCAAAATGATGGCAAACATTTAAACGATCTGAATTCTTTTTCCATCTTGTTTTACACACTTCAGCGGGTCTTTATTTACGCTCCTTTTATCGCATTCCAAATCTCTTGTAATCTGTTGTACGCATGTAAATCACTCACATTGTCTTCCACTGATCTTACTCATTTCTCGAGTGGATTTACTCGCGTCTGTTGCTGTCGTGTTCAAGTTTCTTAATTTCACGCTCACGCACGATACAATGGCGGACAAACAGCCAGAAATATCATTAATCCGATGCATTTTTGATACGGGGTTTTATTTTTATGGACCCGGGTTAACATCCGTAATCTCAATTGATTTACAATGGGAAGATGCAGTTGGTGCATTTAGCTTGAAAGCCGCCACTGTGTTGCATTCGACCCGTGATCCGTGAATTGTGGGGTCATTGCGAGTGAAATGGACGTTGAAATGGAAAGGAAATGTGTTGTTTGTTATTGATGTTGTATGTGTGAGGGCGAGGGCGAGGGAAAACATCAAATTGGATGAGGATAAGGATTCAAGTGGAGGAAATGATTATTTTGAATTTTCTTTTCTAATCTTTTCCTGTGATCTATCACGATTAACAAGTGGAACGACTTGATGAAAGTTGATTCAATAATTGTGCAAGACTTCTGGTCTAAGGAAATATGATAGACGTAGAAGGAAGTTGGGGATTTAATTAAAATTTTGCTGTTTGCAAATCGCAATTAACAAATGTCAAACACTAACCACTTAATTGAATGCTGCAAATTTGGGCATTAAGCACATCACGTGAAACTTTATGCAGCGGAGGAAATGCTATTTTCTCTTATTTCAAACTCAAAAATCAATGAATTTCTCATGAATAAAAGTTATTTTTTAATGAATTTTTTTTTTTTTTTTTTTTTTCGTTTTGAATTCAATTAATATTTGTGCATTTATGCTTTTTCAGTTAATTTGAAATTAAATTTTTTTTTTTCTTATGCTGAAAAATGTTGACAGAAGAAACATTGCCATCAAAATGTGGCTATCAACAAAATCGATCAGCGTTTGCAACAAGATTTACGGATTCTACACAGTGGGTGCCACACTGAATTCTTTCCTTCCCATTCCATGCTGTGCGCTTTAGGTTGGGAAAAAAAGCCTTTAGTTGTCCCTCCGCTTCTCCATCATTTTAGTAAAAGCAACGATAAACTCGCATGCACATCCATACAGACTCACCAAAGAAGAACTTTACTCCTACAATGTCATCATCATTGGAGAATTCCATAAAAAATACATAAAAAAATAGTTTAAATTGTTTCTTACCTTTTGAAATTAGAACTGAAAACACGAAAACACCATTCAAACCGCTAGAAATAACCCATATGGTTCATTCTAGCGTTTAAGTATATATATACTATTTGTGCGTTGAATAATGCATTTTGTAATACGATTGAAAACATTTATTTTGACAATGCATTTGCAATTATGAAAAAATAGTATTTTAGAATACATTTTAGTATTGTGGAATGCATTTCATAATACATTTGAAACCCAATAGCACGCAAAAATGTATTACAAAATGCATTTTCACAAAATGCTTTCGTTTAGTGCACCTTTGAACCAAAGGGGAATTGTGCTAGCAGTTGTTGATTTCATGTTGAATTGAGGGGATTTTTCAGGTCATTGTTTTTTGTTTTTTTTGTGTGGATTGTTGCATTTTTGAATGCAGTTGAGGGAATTGTTTGATTTCACTGTTGACTGGATTGTTACGATTTAATAATACAATATTTTTTAGTTAGACGTTGTTGAATTGAGTGAATTGTTGCATTTTTTGTTGGATTGAGTGAATTGCTGCATTACTTTGTCGGATTCAGTGAATTGTTACATTTCTTTATCGAAACGAGTGAATTGCTGTATTTCATTGTCGGATTGAGTGATTGTTGCATTTCTTTGTTGGATTCAGTGAACTGTTGCATATCTTTGTTGGATTGAATTAATTGTTGTAATTCTCTGTTGGTTTTGAGTTAATTGTCGCATTTCTTTGTTGGGTTGAGTGAATTGTTGCATTTTATATTTTAAAAAAAACTACATTTTGCTTCCGCTTTAAATAAAAAAAGAAGCAACTGGAGTTCTGGTATTGTTTCCATGCCAACAAAGGAGCGCGCAATGTCACATTTTCAATTAATTGTTCTATTAGAGTAATTGACAAACCAAAACCAATTTGGTAAAACAAAAACAAATCCTCATTTGTTTTCATTGGTGAAACCAACACACTAGATAATGATGATGAATGCATCCAAATTTTCTTTCTTTTTACCAATAGCAAACAATGGGAGGAAACGAATCTAATTCACACAGACGCCCACGTCTGAATAATTCCTTTGATATTGTGCACATTTTAAAAATAACTCCGGCCATAAAAAGCCATCATCAAATTGCAGTTGACTGTCGAAAATTAAAAAAAGGAAGGAAATAAAAATGCTAAAATATGGATATGCTTTTAAATGAAACAAAGTGAGCAAAATATAAAGTGTTGAAAGCGAATTCCTACTCGCCTCACATTATTAGCTGCATGTCGTACTTTACACAAATGAAGTTTTGGAAGTCTGACAACTGCCATAACTTCGAAAACCTGCAACGGTTCCCTGCTGCCAAGCAAATTTTCATCCCTTTTGCTACACGCTTTTATTCTAATATCATTTTTTTTTTCTTTCTCTTGCTCTTTCTTGTATTTTTATAACTTAATAATAAAGGAAAATGGTTTTCTACACACCTGAATTTTGTTTGCAACGATGCTGTAAATATAATTAGATGGAATGGGTTTTATGAATTATTATAATGGAGGTTTTTTCCGATCTTAAAGTTGCGCGACTTTAGGATGGGATAATTGAATTTTTTGACACACAAAAAATATATATTAAAAATAATTTTCTGTCACTTTGAATTGGAAACTGCAACTTGCATGCTGAATTAAATAAAAGAAAATTTAATGTAAGTGTGCATGTTTGTACATGGTTTCTTGGAAAGTTTAAACAAATCGATATGTAGTCTACTTTGTGTGTAGTCGGCATCTTATTTGGCCATTATGTTGGGTAAAGGGTTCTTTTCTTGGAAGTTTATTGGTCTACATCAATAGTAAATTAGCATTGCAGGAAGACAACCAATAACAGTTTATTGGAAATAACAAGAGTTAGGTATCATTTTTCAATCTAAAAAAAGAATTTGTGCTTAAGACCACACGGAAAAAGTGAAACTTCTTGTTTACAAGTTGTAGGATCGGCGATCTAAGTCAAATCGAAAATGGTGGCGTTTTCGTTTTTGTCGGAAGGCGGCGCCACTTTCGCGTAACGCATTTTCGTCACTCACTTTCGTCAGACACTTCTGTCACCATTTCGAATTACTCTAACCCCAAAACCCTTAACGCGCCTAAAGAAGTTTCGCTTCAAAACTTCGCATAGCAGAACTGCTGGTTTAGGTACCCAAACCACAGGGGTGTATATACTCTTGTAACACACCGTAAAAGGGCCCAACTTAGGTTGGACTCCTGTTTTGGTAGGACCTCCACATCATGACAAATGTCTTGGTCTTTGTTCACTATTGTTTACCATGGTGACGCTTAGGGAATTGACGGTATTGCTATTCCTAGTACCTTGAGTGACACATGGGTTTGGTCTCTGACCCGCATGAGCAAAGGCCACGTGGTCAGTGTCTTGGTCACAGATTCCTCACAGCAGTGTGATGCAAGCAATGGGAAAAGGCATGAGATACTGACCTCTAGACACTGAATAAAAGCCATAAACCATAAAAAAGTCTCTCTATGTCATTTCTTACACACGTGTTGTGCTTCTAGCGCTACTATGGCGACCCGAAGCCTTGATGGCGTCTGTTCACTCACAAGTTCAAATGTTTCCATGGATGCGATTTAAGACGGTGTCTGGAATCTGCAAAATCGAGGGCTCATGCGGAGCGGCTTCAAGAAAGACGGAGATGAATTTACAACTAGCTGCAAAAACAATACTCTCGGATTTTGTTTTTGTTTTATTTAAAATTTATGGTTTGTGTGCTTTTACTTTTAGCTTATAGAATGCAATAAGTTTTGCATGTGGCCTGGAGTTGCCGCGAGAAACTTTAAGCACATTTTGCTACTTTACTATTGTAATGTTTGGCCAAGTGATTTTTATTTTGTTTTCAATTCCCATTAACATGTGACTGATGAGACTCAACCGTCATTGATTACACACACTTCAGCTTTATTTTATGGAGATATACAAAATAAGTCATATGATATCAGAGGCACTCATCATCCGAAGAGAAGAAAAAAATTTAAATTCCATCATGCGTTTGATTATACATCAGTTTAGGAAAAAATAGGGACCCTTTTATAGTATAAAAGGGAGAAAAAATTATCTCATTACTTTGGAGGTTGGGATGGAGGAAAATGCTATGCAAGTAAAAAGCAAATGGTATATGGAGATGTCTTTTTATCTCAACTTTCATTTTTTTTAAATGATTGATATTTATGCGTGATTTAATTTGAATTATCTTATGCCAACTGAAGTTGACTAGATTTTATCCTTTTTTTTTTTCTTTATAGCAGTTTGCTGGAAAAAAATGGTTTTTTTTTTTTTTTTTTTTTTTGTTGTTTGGTTATGCGGTGGTTTTGATGTGTCATCATGATGCACTTTCCCATTTGCTCTGACAGTTTGCATTGTCGGGATTGAAATTTGATTTTTAAAAGATGTACAAAGGCATAGGAAAGAGAATTTCAGGGCACTGTAATACATTTTATGATGGTATTTGGTTTGACCTGACAGCTTGTCAGTTTATTCATTTTTATTTTTTGAGCACATTGTGCGATTGGTCCAATAGACACCAGAGGATTTCAGGTTAGAGATAAAAACAAACCTGGAAGTGGATAATTAACATAATGTTACGTTTTTTTTTTTTTATATGTAGCAAGATTTTAGACTTGGTTGCAATGTAAATGATAAATGGTAAAAAAAAAAAAATCGATGCATTTATGGAATTTATTCAACGCATTTTTCAAAGGCAATAATGTCAATCTTGGTATGACCAGTATTGATAATTAATTTTGTTGTTTGTTATTGGAAATTGAAGGCTCATTTATAAAGTAATTTAGACTAAGCATCAGTTTAAGCTGCTGGTTTGCAAGCAAGAGGCTGCCAGTCTGTCAAAGATTATATAGGATTAGTAGTGCAATATGTTAAATTAAGTTTGGTAATTTGGCTCCAAACTTTGAACATTAGGTGTTTCTAAATGTTACCTAGTTCTAGTTTTATCTAAATGTCACCCATACTACAAAAGTTGATCGTTTTGAAGCTATTGTGCAATCATTTTGAGACAGTTTAATCATACGAACATCATTATATAATTATTTCTGCTTATTTGATTATATAAGACAGAAAATTTTGATGATTCTAAAACTATTTAATTGTAAGGAAGTCACTTTATGGACTTTTACGACAAAATTAAAAATTATTAAATTATGACAAAAGGTGAGCTTAAAAATGACTAAAAAATGATTCGATACTGTTATAGTGACCTTTTTGGGGGTAAAAATCATTAGAAAGTAGAATTGGTGTCGATGAAACGTAAGTCGAAGAAATGTGCACCGACCTTTACAACACATCTGGTCAAAAAATATCAGTCCATTACATTACATAGTTTGAAAAGCTTTGTTTTAATGCATCTGTAAATACGATTATGAATTTCTTAGGAAGTTGAATGAGGCGTACAAATAATAGAACAGGGTACTGATAGACCGGTATACGACAAAAGTCGTATGTTGCCATCATGGCCCAAACCAAGAGTGACAACATGATCTATAAATCTGATGTTATCAAATTGACTGTTATGTTATCTTAATTACTAGCAGGCAGCACCTTTCGATATCAGCAGCTCTTAAAGTGGGGGTCCACTGGCGGTCACCGATATCCCCAAAATGAATAAATTATTACCTTACATGTAAGAATGAATTATTCATTTTGATTAAAATTCTCCATATAATGATTGATGATACCAGTACCATATTCCTTCATTTTCTTTTTTTTTCTCTAGCAGAAAAAAAAAAAAAAAAAAAAAACATTGAGAATGTTGCAATGAATTTTATATATCCACCGAAGTGCTTTCTTCAGGCAGTTAAATAATGTTTGATTACCTTTTTGGATTCATTTTCTCTTGAAAATGGAGTGGTGGGGAAGATGGGGAAGCAGGACCACGAAATTATTCACCATGAGGTGAGTACATACAATGTAGGTAAATGGAGTTTAACTCTTCGATGGCAATCTCAGGCCATAGGCAGCGATGTAAGTTTCTCTTTTTTTTTGAAAATCCAAGGGGAAAGTTTAGATTGAAGGTGAGATTTTTTTGCCGATAGAAGAGCGTGAATTGTTTGTTGAAGTGGTCTTTTTCTCGCTACGCTATCTCAGTCATTTCGCAACGTGCTGACAAAGTAGGATTCGACCAATAAAAAACGTTGGAAGATTGCGAGGCATGAGAAGACTCGACGCACATTACTAAGCAATGCGCGCCTTGTTTCCAAGGGAACGTGGCTTGATTGGGACAAATTGGATCTTGGATTGGAGCCAGGAATGCCGTCTGTGAACAAAAGAGCTCCGCTTTGTTTCCCGAGATTCGGCTGCGATTTTTCTATATGTATTCAGAACCTGTTGATGCCATTTGATGATGACAAAGTGGCTTTAGCATGGAATTACGGAAGATTAATATCTAGCGTGTGCAATTTAAATTGTTTTGTTTTATGCGTATAATGTATACAATGTTTTTAGATATGATTCATTGGGAAATGTGGTGCAAAAGTGTAATAAAGCTGAGATGTTTGCCAATTTGCAGCTGTTGACAAGCTTTTCATTCAGAAAGCCATTTGTGCTGATTGTTTATTGATTGATTTATTAAATGAAAAGTTCAGTGAACGGTGGTGAAAGGTTTTCAAATAATTCAGGGGTTGATAAACCCATTTGTCATGAATATATTCAAAGTGCTGTTGGGATTTGGAGTTGTGATTTTGGTCCGCTTGTTCCGGCAGTACCTTTTAGGGTCACTTACCACTAAATGCTTCTTTCTGCATTTGTTTATTGTTTTGTGTCTTTAAATTCTCCTAAAACCAATTTTACTTACGAGAAATAGTTTCTGAGAAATTTGAAATATTAAATATTCTAAATATAGGGGAGTGAATTTTAGCCTTCCGCTATTGGTCCGCGATACTTTTCAGTAAGTATCGCTACCGGCGGTAGCATTAGTATAGAGGTACCATGTTTTGCGATACATTTCGCGTTAATTCAGATCTCATGTGATATCGCGAGATGTTAGGTTATCTAGCAACAATAACCGACAACAATAAAACATTGTCATCTATTCTTAACAACATTAACTTTACTACATATTGTACAAACCACAACTACTTTTTAAACAAACAAACCAAAATGTTTCTTCTATACACAGCACAAGGAAGTAGTTCTATGTTGCAGCACGGTTTCTGTATTCTTTTTTCTTTGTTCTCTTTGTTTTTTTTGCAGCATGAGGGATTTTCCATTGCTCGAATTTCATTGTGGAGATCTTTTAGCACCAAGTGGTGTTTTTCATTGCAGTTCTATTTGTGGAGCGCTTAGACAAACATTTGTGACAATTGAATTTGTGGGAATTCTGGTAAAATTTGCACACCTGTTTATTAAGTTGAAATTTTTTTTTTTTTTCCTCCATCCATTTTCTTGACAGTTATGGTCAAATTGAGCATCGATTTTCCATTTACTCTGGATGAGGTAGCACCATGAGGTATTTGTCGACCAGTTAATTTATATCAAGTACAATTGCTATTAGCTGCGCCTGCTGGGAAGAATAACACGAAAACCACTCAACAATAGCTTAGTCTTTTACGCGTGCAATTATTAATATTCCACGCAAACATTTAGCTGAGCTAGACAATGAGAAACACCATCTTGGAATCACGAGGCAACAACACTTGTCACATTTATTGTCACACAACAGTGTTGTTGCGAGCAACGTGGAGGATGGCAGGTCAGCACTTGGTCCGGCGCTCCATACCGGGGTCGTTGGTTCTGTTTGTTTTCAGTTATTGTTGTTTTTAGTGCCTGTAAATGGAATGTTGGGTTTTTAATTTCATTTCTAGAGTTTA
>JAQFXT010002333.1:0-12611 GCA_034683725.1 Strigamia crassipes
TTTTCGAATTTAAATCAATTTTTTCGAATTTAAATCAATTTTTTTCGAATTTTTTCGAAATTTTTCGATTTTTTTTTCGATTTATTTATTTTTTTGAATTTAAATAAAAAGGATGTCGCTTCATTGTGCTGGAGTGAAGGTAAAATTTATTTTCCTGTTTTTCATGCGAAACCTTTTGATTTCGTGTAAACATTGGGGTTAGTTTACATTTTTGTATATAAATTTAATTCGTTTTGTTCATACAAGCAAGAAACACTTGTTGGCCACTTCCGCCATTTTGTGGTGCGTTGATTAATGAGTAAGATCTCGTTGCGTGTTAACAAAAGGGATTTTATTTCATTTTAGTTTGATTGAATACAAGGGTTAATTAAATTAGGTGTAGAGAATTTTTTTTAACTCGTATGTGGGACATGTTTTTACATCCGGATTAAAAATGTCCTCGGGTGCATACTCTCTCTATCGGCCTTCGCCATTTTCTAGGTCAATTTTGAGCTAAAATGAAATTTTATTTGAAAAAAACAAACGACTCGAGCCTGATTTTTAACCTTTCACACAATAAAAGAAAAAATAAAGGTCTATATCATGGTTTTTAAAAAAAGCTTGGCCTAGTTGTTTCGCTTCACAGGGAATGACGCTCGAACGTGAGGCCAATGCCACAAAATGAATTTTGAAATTTTTGAAATTTTGAAATTCTGCAAAAATGCAGTCGGAAAACAAAGATTTAAATTTTGTTTGTGTTTCATTTGTTTATGTTTTATGTGGGTGTTAATTCATTATAATTCATTATTTGCTTGTAATTTCTACTTCCTTAGATACGATTCTAATTATTCGTTGCTTATCAGCGATGTACTTAATAAATTGAAAAATAAAAACACACTCGGCCATATTTGACCGCATTTTAATCACATTTGTATCGTTTTAAGTGAATTTTAATATTTTATTAAGCGAAAAGTATATCCGGGCTGGTTTTTGTCATTTCAGGAAACAGTTTTGTCGGAGGACAGTCAGACGTACAAAATCTGGGAACATCCGAACTTTCCATTGCTGTTGGAAATCCGTATATTTAATATCACCAACTACGAGGAATACACAGATAATAAAGCGAAACCCATTCTCAAAGAGGTGGGACCTTACGTATACAGGTAAAATTAAAATTTATTCGATTTAATAAGTTAGTAACCGATTTTTATTTTTTTTTTATTTTAATAGTCAAAGTTGGCTGAAAAATAAAATTGTGTTTCACGAAAACGACTCGGTTTCGTACGTTCAAAACAAAACTTTTTTCTTCGAGCGCCAGCTGTCGAGCGGTTCGGAAGATGACGTCGTTTACACGATCAACATGCCGATGCTGGTGAATTTGATTGAAATTTGGTTGAAATTTGGTTGATATTTGATTTTAATTTATTAATTTATTTATTTAGTCCGGTGCAAGCATGTTTAAAAATGCGGGCCCGGTGCTCAAAGTGGTAATGACGACGGTTTTCACGGTTACGCACGAATCTTTGGTGGTAAACACGACGGTGAAACAACTCATCTGGGATGGATGGGATGATCCGATCTTGAAGGCGCTGCATCAGATTTTACCCAATGCCAAATATCCCTTCACGCGTTTTGCTTATTTTTATAAAGTAAGTCGAGTAAAACAAAGTTTTATACCGAAAAAAAAAAAAAAAATACATTTTTTGATGATCGTGCGTGTAATTCGGAATGAAATTGCACTATTACGAAATAATTGTGTGTTTTATTCGACATCGTTTCCACGGAAATGCACATGCATGTGAATCATGTGAACTTGAAAAAATTAAAATTAAAATGATGGAATTTTATTTTGATTTTTTCCTGTTGGCGATTTTACAGGCATTGCACTTGTTTTTGTCGTTTTTGTTCATTGTTGTCGTTTTTTTTTTTTTTTTATTATAGAAAAATGGTAGCCACGAAGGTCATATGACTGTGAACACCGGGAAAGATGACTATCACAAGTATAATTTGATAGACAGGTGGAATGGGATACGGTTAGTCACTGTATTTATTATTACTTTTGTGGTTTGGAATTTTGAATTTATTATTTCCACGCAGGGAAATTGATAAATGGGCCGGTCCAAAATGCAATAAAATTCAGGGAACACGTACGTACACCATAACTGTCGTTTTTTTTTTCTTCAATAAATTTGTATTTATCCGATTATTTTATCTAGCCGGAGACCTATACCCACCAGATCGAGATCAGATAGAACCATTAACTTTTTTCTTCCCCGATTTTTGCAGGTTTGTACCAACAAAAGGAATTATTTTATCTTTTAATTAATAAATAAAATTTAATTTAATCAGGTCATTTGATATCCCGTATGCGCGTGAAGTTGAACGTTACGGTCTCCGAAGTTACCGCTACGAAGCCGACCACAGATTATTCGCAAACGCGAGCGAAAATCCCGATAACGCGTGTTATTGTCACGGCAATTGTCTTCCGTCGGGAGCCACGAATATCAGCAGTTGTGTATTCGGTAAATGCAAAAATCAATGAAATCGGTGGCGCCATCTGTATGTTGTAGTTGGCACGAACTAGGGGTTGCAATCCCACTGAAAAGTTTTTTAAAAAATAAAATTTATCGATTTTTTTTCTTCTAATTTTTAGATGCTCCGATTGCGTTATCTCTGCCACATTTCCTACACGGTGATCCGCGCTATTTGGAACAAGTCTCGGGTCTCAAACCGAACAATTCGCTACATAATTTATACATAGTCCTCGAACCAGTAAGAAAATTGATTTAACCATTACTGCATTGTTTTAATCGACTTAAATATCGCAGAAAACTGGAATAATACTCGATATTAACGTCCGATTTCAAGTAAATGCCGTTTTGGAAAACATACACGGCATTTCGTAAGTTTTTTTTTTTTTAAAAAAAAAAAAAAAAATTGTTTATAAAATTTATTTTCAAACGCAGGCAATTTGAAAAAGTGAAGAACACAGTTTTTCCAGTTTTCTGGGTCACCCAGGTATAGTTTTAGTTTAATTTTCGCATCGTTAATAACAGGATTTTGTTTGTAGACAGCGAAATTGACGCCGGAGATTATTCAGTTAGTTCGAATAGGTTCCTCCACGGCCTACGTTTACGGACAGGTTGCTACTTATTCGATTATAGGGGCCGGTTGTTTGTTTTTGTTTGTCGCACTTGGATACGCGTTTTATCAACGTCGGGCTTCGAAAGTTTCGGAATTCTAAAGTTTTTGTTGTTTTTTAGAAGTTATTTTATCACTTTTGTTCCCATTTTCAAAATGGCGCCTAAGTGAAATCAAGTGCTCATAATTGTTACAGAATCTTTTTAAATTTATGCCGTGTGATTTGTTAAAAGCACATTGAAGAATATTTTTCTAATGTAAGGAATTGACCACTGCAATAAATTTCGATTTATTTTATTTTTGTAAAATTTAGTGCGGAATGAATTTGTATCTGTGTGGCTGTTTCAGCGGCAAATTTTGGAACTAATGCTTTCGCGGGCCAATCAAAAATCAGATAAATGAAACAGCACACTGGTTGGGTAATTTAAATTTAACAAAGACACGCAGAAATACAGTACGTTATCAAATGGCACAACCGATGAATGTTTGTTTTAAACTGTTTTATAGCCAAAACAATTGAGTTTTTGTAAATAGTTTTCGTAGGTAAGAAACAGTTCTACTTGTTGTCTGTTATCCATAGGTGGTTGCAGACCTCCAAATTCCTTTGGCAAAATATCGGGACTAACATGCTGATGCAATGATTCAAAATTCTTCCCATGAAGGTAAATCTGAGCAAAAAATTACTAACTATAAAATATTAGTAAATATAGACGATTTGTAGCGTAATTACTCTTTCTCTCATGCTTTTACTCAGAAATGGCCACACCAGAGTGAGTATCATTTTGAAAATAAAATTGTCATTCACGTAATGGAATGCGTGAAACCAAACTGGAAAACTTTTCTAAAACAAACAAGAAAAACATTTAAAAAATAATAATGGTGGCGGTAGAAGTAGACAACGCTTTTACTTCAATTAGAGTAATAAGTCTGGTGAGATTGGCAGGAGCTAGTTGCTTGGCGTGTTGAAAAGTAACCCCTTCTAGATCCGTAATTAATACAACTCCTTTGAGTTGTGTTCGCACGTCATGTTCGATAAGTATTTCTAAAAGCATGTGTGAACTGACGAACATATCGTCGAAACTGGAGCGATTCGGATCCCATTTACCTAGCGGAGAAGAAAAGAATTAAAACGTTTACGCAACAAAATGGCCGTTTCCCGCTTCTGTTCGATTCGAATTAACCAACCGAGATGGGTGACAATGACCGTTCGGCCGTGCTGGTCGGGTTGAGTCAAAACGGTGGAGTGATTGTAATCGTTGATGGTGGTCATTTGCGGCGACGATAGACTAAAGTTTTTGATGAGGTGCGCATTATCCGATCTGAGTTTGTAGTAATTTTGCAACAACGTAAATGATTTGGTGATGTCGAAATCCCATGTGCGCAGAAACTTGAGCAAAAATCCATCTTCTGTACATGGAACCAAGTCTTTTTCAGCTGCAGCAATAATTTATTTGAATGTTTAAATAATTATACGAGCTATTAATTATTATATCTAAACTTACCCAAAACTATTTTCCTGAATTGTTCCAGGATTTGTTGTTGTTGGACATCGCAGTTTTCAGCCATTGAAATCAAAGATGTTCTTTAGTTTTGGGTTTTATCACAATAATCACAAATGTCCCGATATAGTGATAAACAAAAAGTGATAAGTTAAGTGCAAGTGATAAACACACTACATAAAAAATTCTACCAATAAGAAAAAACATTTTTATTTATTTATTGAAGTGAAACTTCTTTTCGGCCATAGGATTAACTCAAAACACGGAAATTAAAATGTAAGCGAATAATAACGACAAAATCAAAAAGTTTCACTTCGCCGCATTATTTTGTATTTATTTATTTATTTATTTATTTATTTATTTATTTATTTACATATCTGTTGTAGAGAAATGATTATCAAAATTTCTCACCGCTTGTCACTGATGGCCACAACACCAACACAGCTCTGTCTCAAAGATGGCGTCGTCCAAGCTTGTATCGTCCGATCTGATGGTACGTGTTAATCGAACTTTGTGTTTGTTTTTTTGTTGGGAATTGGATAAAGTTGTTTTTTTGCCAAATGACTGGTTTAAGCAATATTTCTACTAGTGGTTCAAAGTTTGAAAATTAAACTGAAACTTTAGGACATAAAAATTATTTTCTGCAAAATCTTTGTAGAATTTTATTTTATTTCTAAATTACAAGCACAAAGTTTTACTTTATTCATGCGATAATTTTTTTTTCTGCTTTATTTTATTTTTATTTTTAAGTGATTGTTGGCAAATTGTAGCCTGCTAAACTTTTACCAAAACTATTAACCTTTTGAGGAGTAAAAATATGCCGTTTTGGTATAAGGCCTTACGGATTTAGGGACAGTTTTCAGGTCCATTGGTGAAAGCGTTATAAGTATCAAAATTGTAGCAAACATGAATAAGAAAACCATTTCCTATTCATTAAAGTGTTTGTCCTTATGTCTTTGAAAGTTAAACTGTTTTATAGCCAAAAGAATTGATTTTTTCTAAATAGTCTCCGTACGGTAGATACTTTTTTATTATTTGTTTGTTATTCGCAGGTGGTTGCAAACCTCCAAGTTCTTGCGGTAAAATATCGGGACTGACATGCTTATGCAATGATTCCAAATTCTTCCCATGAAGGAAAACCTGAGCAAAAAATTTACTAACTATTAAATATTAGTAAGTATAGACGATTTGTAATGTAATTTACTCTTTCTCTCATGGTTTTATTCAGTAATGGCCACACCAGAGTGAATATCATTTTGAAGATGAAATTTTCATTCACAAAATGGAATGCGTGAAACCAAAGTGGAAAACTTTTCTAAAACAAACAAGAAAATTAATTTTTATCTGAAGTAATTTTGACAGCAGACGTGGACGACATTTTTACTTCGATTAAAGTAACAACTCTGGTGATATTGGCAAGAGTGAGATGTTTTAAGTGTTGAAAACCAACGCCATCTACATCTATAATTACTGCAACTCCTTTGAGTTGTGTTTGCACGTCAATTTCGATAAGAATTTCTAAATACATGTACAGACACACAAAAATGTCGTCGAAATCGGAGCGATTCGGGTCCCATCTACCTGGCGAGGAAAAAATCAAATGAAAATGTTTACGTCATAAAAATGGCCGTTTCTCGCTTCTGCTCGAACTAACCGATGAAAGCGACGAGGACTGTTCGGTCGAGGTGATCGGGTTGACTCAAAATGTTGGAGAAATTGTAATCGTAGATGGTGGTCATTTTCGGCGATGTGAGACTAAAGTTTTTGATGAGGTGCGCAATATCTGATCTGAATTTGTAGTAATTTTGCAACAACGTAAATGATTTGGTGATGTCGAAATTCCACGTGCGCAGAAATTTGAGCAAAAACTCATCTTCTATACACGGATCCAAGTTTTTTTCAGCTGCAGCCATAATTTTTGAATATTTAAATAATTGTATAAATTATTATTTTCTTTTTCTAAACTTACCTAAAACTATTTTCCTGAATTGTTCCAGGATTTGTTGTTGTTGGACATCGCTGTTTTCAGCCATTGGAATCAAATATGTCCTTTAGTTTATCACGAATGTCCTGATATAGTGATACACAAAAAGTGATAAGTGCAAGTGATAAGCACTATGTAAAAAATTCTGTAAAACACAACCCATTTTTATTTATTTATTTATTTATTTATTTATTTATTTATTTTGTTTATTTATTTATTTATTTGTTGTAGAGAAATGATTACCAAAATTTCTCACCGGTTGTCGCTGATGATAGAAGCTGATGGCCGCAACACCAACACAGCTCTTGTCTCGAAGATGGCGTCGTCCAAGCTTATATCATCCGATCTGATGGTACGTGTTAATCGAACTTTGTGTTTGTTTTTTTTTTGTTGGGAATTGGATAAAGTTGTTTTTTTGCCAAATGACTGGGTGATGTAATATTTCTATTGGTGGTTACAAGTTTGAAAATTAAACTGAAACTTTGGACATAAAAAATCATTTTCAGTGAAATTTTTGTAGAATTTTATTTTATTTCTAAATTACAAGCACAAAGTTTTACTAAAAAATATAATAATTATTTTTTTTGCTTAGTCTTTTTTTAAAATTAATTTTAATTTTAACCTGGTGTTGATTGTTGGCAAATTATAGTGTGCTAAACTTTTACCAAACTATTAATTTTTTGTGAATAATCTTCATACTCCATTAGTTTGTTTGCCATTTGTTTGCTATTGATTGGCTGCTGGGGAGCTCCAAATTCCTTCAGTAATTTTCTAGGATTGACACATTGGTGACCACTGATGATACTGATGATGACACTAATGATACTGATGAAGCGCTTTAGTCAATATAGAATCCAGATTTTTCTGCAATTTAAACATTACTTAATTTAAATCGTTATTTTATTTTTCGTGATCGATTTAGACTTATATTTTATTAGTGTTGTTGGTTTCGATTTATTTTATTTTTGTAAAATTTAGTGCTGAACGAATTACTATCTTGAGATTGTAATGGCGGATATAACTCGCCACCGTAGCGGCATGTTTTGGAACTAATGTTTGCGAGCAAATCAAAAAATCAAATAAATGAACAACGAGTTTTTGCACCATCTAGTGGGCGCAGCTAAAAACTCTCATTCGATGAATATTTACATATTAAACTGTTTTATAGCCAAAAGAATTGATTTTTTGTAAATAGTCCTCGTACAGAAGAAACTTTTCTAATAGTAGTTTGTTATCCATAGGTGGTTGCAAACCTCCAAATTCTCGTGGTAAAATATCGGGACTAAAATGCTGATGCAATGATTCCAAATTCTTCCCATGAAGGAAAATCTAAACAAAAGATTATTAACTCATAAATATTAGTAAATATAGGCGTTTTGTAGTGTAATTACTCTTTCTCTCATGTTTTTACTCAGGAATGGCCGCAGCAGAGTGAGCACCATTTTGAAGAAGAAATTTTCATTCACAAAATGGAATGCGTGAAACCAAAGTGGAAAACTTTTCTAAAACAAACAAAAAAACCTTAATTAAAAAAATTTTTTTTTTGACAGCAACCGTGGGAGACATTTTTACTTCAATTAAAGTAATAATTCTGCTGATGTTGGCAGGAGTGAGATGCTTGGCATGTTGAAAACCAACCCCATCTACATCTACAATTACTGCAACTCCTTTGAATTGTGTTCGCACGTCAATTTCGATAAGAATTTCTAAGAACATGTATAGACACACGAATATGTCGTCGAAATCGGTGCGATTTGGATCCCATTTACCTGGCGAGTAAATATCAAATCAAAAATGTTTTCGTTTTTCGCTGCTACTCGAACTAACCGAGGCAATTGATGGTGACTGTTCGGTCATACTGGTCAGGTTGAGCTAAAATGGTGGTGAAATTGTAATCGTAAATGGTGGTCATTTGCGGCGACGTTAGACTAAAGTTTTCGAAGAGGTACGCGTTATCCGATCTGAGTTTGTAGTAATTTTGCAACAACGTAAATGATTTGGTGATGTCGAAATCCCATGTACGCAGAAACTTGAGCAAAAACCCATCTTCTGTACATGGAACCAAGTTTTTTTCAGCTGCAGCAATAGTTTTTGAATATTTAAGTAATTGTATAAATTATTTTTTTCTTTTCTTAAACTTACCTAAAACTATTTTCCTGAATTGTTCCAGGATTTGTTGTTGTTGGACATCACTGTTTTCAGCCATTGAAATCAAATTTGTACTTTCACTTTAGCTGTTTATCACTAATGTCCTGATTTAGTGATACACAAAAAGTGATAAGTTAAGTGCAAGTGATAAGCACTATGTAAAAAAATCTGTTAAAACACAATCCATTTTTATTTATTTATTTATTGAATTGAAATTTGTTTTTGCTAATTAGGAGTGATTCAAACAGGAAAATTAAAATGTATTGAAAAACAATGACAAAGTCAGCAAATTTCACTTTTAACTATTTATTCGTACAGTTGTGGAACAAAGAAACTTTCCTTTGGTTTAACTGTTTTAAGATTAATCTACCAGGTGGCCTAAAAATCAATTGAGATTTGATGACATCATCATGTGCCTGGTCAAGATAAGAGAGTCGACCACAATTTTCAAAGCCAGGAGACCGCCCAGGCCAAGACCGATGTTATTGAATCTTATTACATTTTTACGCCACCTGGTGTATTAATCTTAAAACTGTTAAACCAAAAGGAAGTTTTTATTTTCCATGACTGTACATTTGTGGTCACATACTTACAGGGGCGGATTAACCATTTTGGAGGCTTTATTCAAATTTTTTTTCTGTGTTACAGAGGGCCCGGAAAGTTAATTGTAGTATGTAGTGGCTCTGAAAAAAATTAAGCTTGTATGCTTATTTTTTAAGGAAATTAGGAAAAGAGAAAGTTTCATCACAACAATTCTTCATTAAATTTTTTTTAGGGGCCCAATCCGGACTAAGCTTGCATTCGGGTTAGGAAATTTCGGTTTGATTGTCGGTTTTGTTTGTGCGATTGACGGTTTGGTTTGGGTTTGGGTTTCGGTTTCGATATTTTCAAACCTGAATTCTACCAGACGCATCAGTGGGCGATGAGAACGCGCGGCAAGGCGCCGAGCATCTCCACTGATGCGTTCGTCTTTGAGCGCCGCCACGATCTGGCACTCCTGACGGGTTTTGCATCAGTTCGGTTTAAGAAAATATCGGTTCGGTTTTAGTTCGGTTCGGTTTGGTTTAAGGGAAAACCGAACCGAACCAAATGCAAGCTTAATCCGGGTCCATCAAAACAGCAGGCCTTTAACATTTGTCTTATTTGTCTAGGACATAAAATGCTCACGCACATCTTGGTCAACTAAGTTGGCTCGGGTTAGCATTGACATTATAATGCTAACCAAATTCAACTTAGTGGACCAGGTTGTGTGTGTACATCTCTGTTCTACAGAATAAACCAGCATATTTTCTCACCATTTGTAATTGCTGTAAGAAGCTGGTGACAACACCAACGTAAGTCTGACCCCGGACAGTAGGAATGATATCTTAGCGTATATAACCCGATCTGATGGTACGTGTTAATCGAACTTTGTGTTGGTTTTTTGTTTGGAATTTGATAGTTATTTTTCCACCAAATGACAGGTTGATGCAATATTACTGGTGGTTCAAAGTTTGAAAATTTAACTGAACCATTGTGCATAAAAAATCATTTTCCGCTTAATCTGCGGTAATACGCAGTTTGCAAAAGGCATTTTTTCGTTATAATTACAGTATTTTTTTACACTATTTATTGTAACCAAAAAGTGCAAGAATTTAGGTTGCGCTAGAAGTTTCTGTTATAGTTACAAAATTAAATTTAACATGACGACCAAACCTAGTATTGTATCTTTCAACTCAAAACGATAAAATTCCTGGTTTTAACTGCTGCAAAACAACAACAATTTTATTCAAAGAGAAAACAATTAGATAAATCATAACATGTGCTTCGCTAGTGAATGAAGCGAAGGATTCAGAATGGTGGCGATGGAGGCTGTCGCTAATTCCCATTTTGTGGCAGTGACGTAAATTACGGGATTGGCTACGCTATTTTTAGCCCCGTAAAGATAGGTTCACACTTGTGTTCTTATTTGCTGTAAGTTGCATTGTGGGATTGAGTTAGCAGTAATCAAGGTAAAACGCTACTTCAAAATCTTTTTGAAGTAAGCAGTAAAGCAAAGTAACGAGCTTACTTCTAGCCAATCAGGAACAACCTGAATCTCGTGAGACATGGTGAGACTGATACAGACTAAAAACACAAGGGCTGCCATTTTGATGATCCAACAATTTCTGAATCAAGATCTTGCCAATCGATTGAGATTGGTTTATTCTTATTTCACCTTAAATCAAGTGTGAACAGACCTGCGTTACCTTACTTCTACTTTATCTCAGGCCCGTTCCTAGAGTATTGTGTTTTTGGTCATGTTGGCGCCCGCTTTCCCAATAAGCATGAAACACAAATTCAGGTGAAAAAAGACACATTAACGTACAAAAAAAAATGCATTTTGACATCAAAAAATAAAATACATTTAAAAAAAAAAAATGCTTTTGTAGCTAAAAACATGCATATTTTGGCAAAAACCATGCGTATGTTGCAAAAATACATGCATATTTTGGCAAAAACGTTGAATATTTTGGCAAAAACCTTGAAAATTTTGCCATAACATGCATATTTTGGCGAAAACTACGCCTGTTTTGGCAAAAACAAGCGGCCATGAGATACCTCCTGTGTCACCTTCTTTTAGGGGGCGACCCCGACCTGTGGCGCTCGTGTGTTTTGCACTCGGTGTCCTTGTGTGTTAGGGCAACTTCAAATAGAGTCAATACATTCCGATTCTACGAAAGCCAGTTTTATTCTACATTAGGTGCGTTCAAAGTAAAATCGATTTCCGAAATCCTGATTTACTTGATTGTCAGAAATCAAGAAAATCAGATTTCAACTTTGAACGACCTTAAAATTTTCCCCTGAATCCAACATTTGCACATGCGCAGATTGAAATTACTGGTAGTTGTTTCGCTAAACAATGGCCGACTTGCTACCTTTGTTGAAAATCAACCAGGAAATCAACAAAAGCAACCAAAAGGTGGATTTCAGAAATCGGATTTTCGGAAACCCGATTTCCATGTTATGACGTCAAAATCATCACTTCCGGTCTCCAAGAATCAACAAAATCATAACAATCAGCGAAATCGGTTTTACTTTGAACGCACCTATTGTGTGAGATTTAGTAATCAACAAAACTTCATAGTTACTAAACAATGGTAACTACTCATTAGCATACATTACGCTTTAGATTAATACTAACATTATGGTAGGAACAGGCTTGTCTTTGGTAACTTTACTGCTAAGTGTGAGCAAACTGTGTAATGCAGTGGTTCCCAAACCGTGAGCCACGGCTCCCTGGGAAGCCGTGGCAAGCCCACAGGGACACCACAAACTTTTCTTATTATTAAGGGGTTTCAAAAATGAAACTTTTATTAAATTGTTTATGATAATTCGAGTGTAATTTTTTATAATTAATTGCACTAAGTGCCTGCAACTGTCCAGTATGCATTATGCATTTATGTGTATTATCTGTGACGTATTATTGTTAATCAATTATAGAACTATGGTTTGATGTTGGGAACCGTGGAAAAAATCTTGAAGCATTAAGGGAGCTGTGAACTGGAAAAGTTTGCGAACCACTGATGGTAACGAGTAGAATTTTATTTTATTTTTAAATTACTGCGACATCGTAGCGGCATATTTTGAAACTAATGTTTGCGACCCAATCAGAAATCAGATAAATGAAAACAATAAACAGCACACTGATTGGGTAATTTAGATTTAATGAAACAAGGGTACGCAGAAGTAGGTATGTTGTCACATAGCAAAATCAATAAATATTTATGTTTTAAACTGTATTATAGCCAAAACAATTGATTCTTTGGAGATAGTTTTCGTAGAAAAAAAACTTTTCTAGTAGTGGTTTGTTATCCATAGGTGGTTGCCGACCTCCAAAT
>JAQFXT010002334.1:0-12608 GCA_034683725.1 Strigamia crassipes
CCACAATTTTGACAGATTTTGCCACAATTTTGACAGATTTTGCCACAATTTTGACAGATTTTGCCACAATTTTGACAAGATATTTGGCCAATATTTCTTTGCCGTGGGTTTCCTATCTGCTAAATCCGCTTCTGTTCAAATCTCATCCAAGGTTCAACTTAAGCCGCACAAAATGTAGCAATATTTCCCACTTTGTAGTGTTGGCACTGCTACTGCTGTTGAAACTTGAGAGCATCACTTAGGACAAGAGAAAGCAATGTGCGACTGTATGTTTTGTGGTTTGATGGTTTTAAAGACCGTTTACGCAGGAAAGTTCTGCAATTTCTAAGTCTTCTTTTTTAATTGATCATAGCTTGCTTTAAACCTTTTGGTTAATTGAATTTTAGTGTAAAAATGCTGAACTGTTACTTGCCTCGTTCTGATTCTCAATCATTTCCCTGGGTGGACGCACTACAGTGCCTCTTTGGTGTCTTTTTTGCATCTCATTTTCAATTGCTAGGGTATAACTAACATGGCGGACAATGCAAAATTGCAAATTTATGCGATGCAGTGAAGTTTACATGCAAAGTATCGAAACAAAGCAGCTTTTGTGCATGCTTTAATGCATGCACGTAAACCTGCCTTTATTCTTTTCTTACTCTTTTTTTTTTTAATTATAATTTAGGATTTACATACAACAATCTTCCGTCTCAGTTCACCGATTTGATTTGACAGTTTCTATTATCCTCTACCCGCTTTCCAGTGTACCCTCAATAAGACAGTTTTGATGGTTTATATCCGTCTATTTAAGGTGTCATACAACTACCAAAAAAATTCTACCGAAAAGAGATTTGCAATGTAAGAAAGCCCACAAATGCTTTTTGAATTAGTTGGAATTTCAATCCGGTAGAAGATTGTATATAGGAAGATTGTAATTTTTTTGTCGGTTATGAACTGGCATTTTGAAAAGTTTATGTGAAAGCAAATCTGATTTTTATTGATTGAATTTTCTATTTTCTTCTAAATAGAAAAAAAAAAAAAAAAAGAGTTATTGAAATAAGTTTTCAAAATGGTAATGAAAGAAAGTGGTTTGTATTCAGAAGACATGTTTCTATTACA
Source organism: Strigamia crassipes (assembly GCA_034683725.1). Classification (NCBI taxonomy): domain Eukaryota; kingdom Metazoa; phylum Arthropoda; class Chilopoda; order Geophilomorpha; family Linotaeniidae; genus Strigamia; species Strigamia crassipes. The sequence goes on from JAQFXT010002334.1 coordinate 1,099, forward strand.
ATCGGGCAGATTTATGGCGTCATTTGTATTCGCAACTTGCAGAATGCTTCTGCATAAAAACTTCACCTCTTCCAACACTTCACTTCAAACTCCACTTTGTCCTCGGGTCAATTTTGAAACGTGTTTAAGTTTTTGAAACAGAAATATAAAGTGTTTTAGTTACTTTTTAGTCATTTTTTATTGTGCAGCGATAGAAAAATGTTCTGTTGGCATCTGAACAGGAGATACCTCATCATTCATTTCTCATTGCATTGCTACAATTTTTTAATCTAAAACAACCAAAACCAAAATTACATCCGATGAATTGTCATTTTATTAATTGACACCAAATGAATTACTGGACTTGGTGTCCAAACCAAACTTATCTGATGTGAAATCAGAGGAGTCGAAATAAGAGACCGGCCATTAGCACAAATGCAAATATTAAAACTATCGCCAGGAGGCGCTACAAGACATTAGCATTACAGAGCAGGGCTGTCCAACACGCGGCCCGCGACCTCACTTTTTGCGACTTGCAGAGCCGGCCTCTAAATGTTTAAATTACCCTCAAATACGAAATTTCCCACTAATTTTTTTGTAATTTGATATTTTTTGAATAAATTAAAATAATAATACAAATGCGGTTTTTCTTTGTATATGTATACCATACCTATTAAAACTCACTGATAAAATTACACACGAAGTATTTTATTTTGCGACCCTCCAAACTGCATTTCTTTTAAAGCGGCCCTTGGGGCACTTGCAGTTGGACAGCCCTGTTACAGACGATGCTAATCATAAGTAAAACTGAGATATTAGTGAATACATGCGAATAGAGCAGGACCAATGAATTGATGCTCGATAAGTGCTGGACCGCTTAATTGCCGAGCCGACCAAACAACGCGCTATGAATTGTCCGCTATTAATTGACGCGCTGTGAGTTGATGTGGGGTTGGATTTAGGTATCGATGGGCCCTCATACAGGGTGATGCATTTAACGCGACATTTTCAAATTTGAGCAAAACAAAGCATTTGATTAAAAAATGATTCGGACAAAAATTGTTACCTTTTAAGCGGGAAAGAGTAGACCATTATTTATTTTTAAATTGGTTGATGTTTTGAAGGTCACTTTAGGGTCAACTCCATATTTTCAATAGAAACTTCCAGTGTAGACGTGTTGTCTGTGCTCTTTCCTTCTCTAAATTTTCTGAACATTGTTTACCGTAGGGACCACTATCAAGGATTTTAAAACATTTCCTTGAAGGAACTTGTTTTCTTTAAGCAAGTCTGACTTCAAGTTTTAGCTTTGGAATTCTGGTTGTGTGTCATATCTTTGTCAGCGGAGATTTGCAGACAGTAAATCTGGACTAATAATAGATTGGTTGATTTATCACCACACTTTTTTGGGCAATATAGTGTCATATATTTTCTATATAGTATATCATTTCTTCTTGAACAATAAAGAGGTTATATTGTTTTCTTGTGATATTCTAAAAGGCTGTTATGAAACATCAGTTTAAAGAGTCATGGTATGAAATCAGGTGTCAGTGATTGGGTATTACTTTTGAAGTCATCAATTGCTTCCTTCAACAATTTAATAAAACAGGTCACGTTCCAATCCCAGAGTGCTTCAGGCTTGGTCTATTATTGCTATTGTCATTTCCTCAACCTGTGAGTAATTTTCTGGAATTTCATTACCACTTTGTTTGAGGTTGAATTTGCTTTGTTTGTTGTTATGAATTGGCATTGATTTACAATAATTCCATTTGGCATCTTTATGCAATGTCAAATTGTAATTGAATTGGAGAGAAATATGTTGGGTCAATGTGTGAACTTGTGTGTTTTTTACTGCTGCAATTTCCTATTCCCTGCAGTATCGTATTGTCAACGAGTATATATAAATAAATAAATAAATAAATAAATCACAACAAATCATAGCAAATCACAGCATTGGGGCTCATTAATACCTCTCATAAGTTTTGATGCTGTGTTAAGCCGGTCCTAGCAATAAGCTACAGTGTAAAAACTGGACTGATGAAACCCGGTGTCTGCGGTGAGGAAAAAAATCCTTCTTGAGGCACTTCCTGTTTGTGGTCAATGATCGGAAATGGACGCAAATGGTTCTAATTGACCCAATAGGTTTCTGTACAGTATCGATCATAAGTAGTAAAACAAATCTTTGTTTGGATGTAGTTTTTTCTATTTATGTTAAAGTCTTCAAATTTTGACACCATATGTAAACTAGTACAGGTTTTCACCCATTTAACACAATGTCAATACATTTGTCAACACACACGCCATACAATTAAAAAATTAAAAGGGTACCAAAAAGTAGTGAGGTACCGATACAAAATTTCAGGCATCAAAATATTTTTTTTAATATTTAATTTGGTCATATTTCTGATGATTTTATTTTTTTTAATATTTATAATGTCGAAGATCTAGACGTATTTTTATTTACAAGCTTTTGGTATAAAAATTCATAATTGAAAACATACATTTGATATTCATGTGGGTAGAACTCCATCTTCTCTTCAGCTGAAATTACATGGCTTTCCTGCAGTATCCTTGTGAAGAAGATCTCTAGCTTTATTTTCTTTCACATTTTTACTTTTGTTTGTTGACCATGCCATGTTCTACTACAGATCCACAGTATTGATCCCATAAATCGATTTTTTTTTTTTTTTTTTTTTACTCTTAACATTTTTGGTTTTCAGTTACCGGTACCTCTCAAATTACATGATTAATTGGTTCCGAGAAATTGTCACGTAAAGTGAATTGACATTTATAAGGGTGTACAGGCCTGGCACACAGGGGCCTCGCACTTTTAAATTTGTAAGAAAAATTGGTATTACACAGTTTGCGGCAAGCACTTTTTCCTTACAATTACACTTTGCTTTATGTTACAAAAAGTGTCAAATGTATATTTGCGGTGCACGTTTCCGTTGCAGTTATAAACACAGACTACAAATGACTATAAATGACACGGGAGTGTCCAAAAATGTATTCTAGTTTTCAAACAAACCAAAGCGGTTGTTCACATTATTGAGTCAAAACAATCGTGTTACTTGATTAATATAAATACCACGATCATCTTCAGAAAAGTATTTTGTAATATATTTCTACATGTTTATTGGTTTTTAAATGATAACACATCTTGTCAAATGTATTATGAAATGCATTCCATAATACTAAAATATATTCTAAAATTCTAGTGTTATGATTTAAATACATTTTTTTCAATTGTATTGTAAAATGCATTATTTAACTCACGTAGAATATACTTAAAATTTGCAAAGTTCTACATATTTTTGTAGGCATTCAATGTATTTTACGATGTATTTTTGAATCGCGTTACAAATCAAGATCACATATAAACGATATTAACAAAACTAAATAACTTAGCTTTAAATTGTGATATATTAGGAATTCGAAGCTGCAACCTATCCATGGGTCACGTGATGATGATGCATTAAAGGATGTGAGGTCGTGCACAGTTTTATTTCGGTCCATCCCCGGCTCTGGTCAAACGTGCGGAATGCGTGCTCTTTCTTCAAGAACCTTTCCTGCGTGGCAAAGTTAAACCCCATATATATTCCAAGCCCCAATTGACGTGTTTTGCTGGAATCCAATGTGAATGTGATCGTCTCCATTATTCGACCAATTGAGCAAATAATAAAAATAATAAAAACAATAATAACAATAATAATAATAGTAATAACAATAATAATAATAGTAATTTAATAATAATAATAATAATAATAAAACAATTTAAATTAATAATCCGTAATTATTTTTTTTAAACGATGTTACAGCTCAACTACTGTCGCCACCTGTTGTGGATGGATGGTAACTGAGTTATTGACGACCTTCCGCTGCTATCCGTGCACGCACTGCTGAGGAGGATGCCAAGCGAGGCGCACGCGTTATGCTCAGGATAGAGAAACACGAGACGCTCGTTTTTACTCGAATTGACCCTCGACCAGTTCGCAGTTGCAGGTAGGATTAAAAATTTACATCATTTATTTCTTTTTCAACTTAAATCGTCACTTTTAATTAGTGACATTCACTGCGTGGATATTAAAAAAAAAAAAAAAAGTGTTCTTGGTGTGTCTGTCATTGCGTGTCACGCAGGGAAGTCCGAGTGTTCGAGTGTATTGGGCGAATTAAGAGCAATTTAGCGAGTTGTTTTGTTGGGACGAGTCGTAAAATTTTTTTGTTTGAAATGTCGAGTTAACTGACCTGGATTTTTGTTGTTGGTGGTTTATGTTTTTTTTTTATATTTTGTATATTTGATGCGCTTGTTATTGATGTTTTATGCGCCTGGATAATAGTTATGTGCGCAGGGTTGGCGAGTTTGTGTTTGTTTGGCGCGAAAATGATGGTTATTTGTGAAGCAATTTTGCGCTAAAATTATATTCTTTTCCGAGTTAATGGATGAAGGTTGATCGAATGATAGGGAAATTGATTTGTTTAACTAACGCTTATGACAGAAGTGGTTAATATTTAAAGTTACGGCGATTTATAAATTCGAATATTTTGCTTGTATGCAAATTGTAACGCTTACGGTAATTATTCTTAAATTTAAATAGTGTACATTTTCTGGTTGTACGCGGGTGCAGTTTTTGAGTGTTTTTTTTTTTTTTTTTTTTTACGTTTAAGTGCGGGGAAAATACTCAAAAAAATGTGCGAATATTATCAATTAAACCCATAAATATTATTAATTTACAAGAATATTGGAATAATTTAAATTTATATAATCAAAGAATTGTGAAGATGAATGTAATGATAATGCCTCGCACACTCCTGACAAATTTTAGCTTTTCCTTCCCACACATGAATACCGGCCCACGGTAATAACGGGGAACCCAGTAGAACCTGAGGATTTACGATAAATTAGATTTGTAACGCATATAAAATTTAAAATTGTTTTGCAATTCCTAAAGCCGGCTTTTTAACAATTTTGCACATTTGGATTTGTCGTGTGATACAAAAGAGATAAAACATAAAATTACAAAATTAAGCATATGGTAGTTTTTGCTACTTCCGCAAGCGATTTTGAGGCTTGTCAAACAGAAAACAAAATGGCGGCCAAGCTCGATCTAAGTGGCACTCAGAAATAATTCGCATTGTATTGGAGTATTTTAGAATTCGTATTAGTTTGCTAAACCAAGAAACAACTTTAGAAGATTCAGTAAAACTTGTTCGTGTGAAAATGTTGTTAATTATTAACTAATTTTTAAAGTTTGTTTCATTGTATGGTTTGGTCATGTGACTATTTTCAGAATCTTTGAATAGCACAAATGCTGAATTCTGCGATTTAATTTGACAGCATCAAAAATGATTGATTTTATGATTAATCCAAAATCAAAATATTGCAGAATCGTACATTTAATCGTACATTCGTGTTGTAGTTTTGACCACACTACATAGGTGGATTCTGGGGGTGGTCATTGGGCCATGGCCAACCCCCTGAGCAACAAAAAATTTATTTTATACTAAAAAAAATCATTTTTAGGACTAAAAATTCACTTTTAAGCCAAAAACATTTATTTACAGGCAGTAAACCTTTATCTTTTGGTAAAATACATTCATTTTTAGACAAAAAAAATTTATTGTTAAACTCCAAAAAAATCATTCTTAGACCCAAAAAAGTTATTTTTTTGCAAAACATGCATTTTGCGCACGCCAAAATTGACACCCCTTGTTTGTTTTCTTGATCCGCCACGGCCACCGCATTGAATAGTTAACAACTACGAAGCAATTAAACAATCAATTTTCGTTTTCATTCAAACTTGTTGTTTATCTCTTGCCATGTTACTAGTGAATCAATATCTATTTTTATAAATAAATAAACTGAGTGAAAAGACAGGGTGTGGGGAGATGCTAAATGAAAAATGGTGGACTTGTGGTCAGAAAAGAAAAACATATTTTCAAAATGACGTGTAAAATGGCCGTAAAGAAGTAACAGCATCGGAAGCGATTTTATCGATGACGTGAAAATTAATTACTCACATTTTTTAAAAAAAAAGAAAAATTTTTTAAAAAGAAACTTTTATCTTGATTTATCATGATCTATTTTCTCCAGGAGCTTGACCTAGCTTCACACTTGGTCCAGGAATTTCAAGATCCTTCTTGACACAAAGACCCCGGCACGATAAACAAAATTGATATTTCCCTCGCGTATAGGGGCCCATTGGGCACCATAAACAAAAAGAAAAAATATATGCATTTAAAAAAGTGTAAATGTATATTTGATTTTGGTAAATGCTACACTCATACATTGGAATGCAGTATTGCAATACAATACTAAATTCTTTGTTAGAAAACTAACCGATACGTAAATAATAGTCAACGCGGTTTCATTTGGCTTAAATGTGCACTTGGCACCTTCAGAAAACATTAACCGTGAAAAAACCTTCACAGCTAATTTATTGGCTTATTAAATTTAATCTAAGTTCTGCGTGTGAAACAGCTCATATTATTCATTGTACCATATTGGAATTGGAAAGCATAATTGTTAATTTATGACAAACGGTAGGTATAGTATCTCGCTATAACGAATTTTTAATTTTATTATTTTATTATTTTATTATTTTATTATTTTAGTATTAAAAAGGATTTGAAATGAGACGTTCAGATTGCACCCAATTTCCCATTGGATTGTGAATATTGCAAATAGCTTTGCCTTGAATAGATGTAAAAATCCCATTCGCATGTAAATGAGGAGAAGAGAAGCAATCATTATTGATCTTCATCAATTACAGTGGCAATACCACACGCCGTTAAGAGCAGAGGTTTTTTTTACTGAAATACCACCAGCTGTGTAACGTTGGTGAACCATTCTTTCTTACCGGCCACTTCGGAAGTAGCCCGCCACCGAAAAGAAGTGGCAAAAGGTTTAGGCTTATTTTTTTTTTTTTTTTACCATTTATCACAGTTTATTCTTAGGCCTATTAAGCCTATGAACCAACTAGAAATTTGGGGGCTGGAGGTAGACTATGAATATTCTCTAAATTAAGTCTTAGAGACCCACGCTGCACCCAGGTGCTGTGCACCTCTTGCATCTCCACTCGAGCCGGCTCAGATGGTATGTTCTTTAATATTTGTGTCCCAATCACATTATTTTTTACTATTTGATATGGCTCAACATGTCATTCACACAATCTTGCTTTGGGTTCATATTCTATAAAAACTGCTATCCATTGTCGTTATTTCAGTATACCTCTTGGAACGAGTAACCTCCCCATCTTCGAACCCACGGACGTCAAAATGAAATATTGTTATCTCTGTAGAGCAAGTGGTTTTTCGTGAAAATGAAGCAAAACATTACAATTCTTAATGCAGATAAAGTGGAGTGCACGAGTTGCATTGGCACCCGTAGGCTTAAAGGTCGAAGAGCGAGAGAATGGGACTTATCGGCGCACGCAGATATTAAGGCCGTATGAACTATAATATTCTGATATTACTACTAGTTTAAAGTGGCTTCAAGGTACATGCCGCGTTCATAAATATTATTTATTGAATATCGCATTTGGTAAATGCTACACTCATATATTGGAATGCAGTCTTACAATACATTACTAAACCATCGTTAGAAAAGTAACCGATACGTAAAAGAAGGACATAGTACCAAGAAAAAGATAAGAAAGAAAAAGGAAAATGGAGAACCAGAGGTCCCATTACCTCGGCTGACGCGTATCCCAGGGGAGTCTGCGAGAACGTCGAAACATGGATGTTCTCTTCTCGAAGAGTCCATAACTATTGAATGAACAATGGTCGGTTTACAGAAAGCAGATAGTGGATTTCTATCGATAATTATGGTAATTGGCAGTAATGCATTTAAGACCATCCAATAGGATTTTGTTTCATTTTAACTTTATATCTTTATTCCAAGTGAAGTTTTTCTTCATATTAAAGTTTAGTGCATTTGGTCCGCTTGGCACTAGAAGTCTTTTGATTAACTCGCATGGATCATTCATGTGCAAGATTCACAAGAAGATATCACTTGATATACAGAGCAAGAAATCACTCCAAATATAATCTGGATGCTTGGTATACCCTGGACTATAATATTCCATGGGATAGCCATGCGTAAAATCAAATTCATGAATACCAGTTTTCATGCATTTTTTCTTAGTTAAAGCTGTAACACAAGCAAGTAGAATTTTTGCCAAGAAAAAAGTTTATTTTCAAACTGTTTCAAGGGATCGGATCTCTCGGGTTTGGCAAGCGTTCTAATTGGCTTCGTAAACTGCACTGTTAAGTGCAGATGTGAAAGCATCACTCCACTTCATATTCTTATTTAGAACCTGTTACAGCCCATCTGGCAGACTGAAGCCTTCAGATAATAAAAATAAGAAAATATTTCATTGATTAAAGGATTGTTGGCAAAAAAAAACAATGTGCTCAAAAATGTCAATACTATTTCCCTTATTAAAGTGGAACAGAAGGAAATCAATATATTTACTTCTGAGGATAATAATGACTGCAAATACAAAGGAAAAAATTGATTGATATTCTATAATAGTTGCAGCCAACATGGATAAAAATGGATATAAAAATGAACACTTTGGCGAGAAGGTGGGGCGGTGTTCGTTCATTTATTCGACCGTTCATTTATTCGACAGTTCATTTATTCTCCAGGAATGAACTGTATTTTGGTCATTGGGTTTAGTTTAGGTTAGGTTAGGTTAGTTTAGGTTAGTTCAGGTTAGGTGAGGTTAGGTGAGGTTTGGTTAGATTTATTGGCGTATAAACGATAGGACCCTGGTGGGGCAACCTAACCTAACCTAACCTCGAAAATAAACAATCAGCCATATTGTTGGTAGAAGACAACAGCTTTGCTGGGGACATGGTAAAACGCTGAACGGCCAAACGGCCCGGTTTTGCGAAAACGTGATATTGTTTGTGTATGGTGTGCCATACTCAAAACGTTCGGCCCGTGTTTTACTCGTTTTGAATCGAAACAAGTGCCCGAACGCCACTATTTCGTGGCCGGACAGCCAAACAAGTAATCAATTTTTTGGACGTTTGGCCATTTGTTGCACTTATTTTATTAAAGTGTAGATTAATAAATAAGTTGAACAAAATTATTTATTATGTTTTAAATTTTATTTATTTTACAATCAAAAAATCATTATTCTAAATTGTTTTGTTCTCTGTTTTATTATAAAAAAAATCCTGGGTTTTCCAAAAAACCCGATGTTCCACCATGTTTCTCAAAATATCCTAAATAATCTAAAAAAAACTGTTTAAAGAATAATAAAAGTGCACAAAACTCTGGATAATGGTGAAAAAATCTTAATTTCTAAGTTTGGACACATAATTCGGCTGTTCGGCCACGTTATTACAACTTTTGGCCACTTAATAGTGGCGTCCGACCACTTGTTTGGCCTTTCGTCACGTTATTACAACTTTCGGACACTTAATAGTGGTGTCCAGCCACTTGTTTGGCCTTTCAGCCACGAAATAGTGGCGTCCAATTACTTGTTAAGTCGTTCGGCTACGAAATAGTGGCGTTTGGCCACTTGTTTGGCTGTCCGGCCACGAAATAGTAGCGTCCGGCCACTTGTTCGGTTGTTCGACCACGAAACAGTGACGTTCGGCTACTTGTTTCGATTCAAAACGGATAAAACACGAGCTGAACGTTTTGGGTATAGCGCACCATACACAATCAAAATTACGTTTTCGCGAAACTGAGCCGTTGAATCGTTCGGCGTTTTACCACGTGCCGCTTTGCTGTGTTAGGCATTTTAGTCGTTAGTATAGAAGAAATGGATTTCATTTTTAGCACTGACTATTTTGCGCTCACTTGACAAGAAGTGGGTTAAATACGAGTGCTAAAATGGAAGAATCTGTTTGTGACATACTTTCAGACGAGGGAATTGCATGGCATCCAATGGGGGGGGTGACACGGATGCCAATAACCGACCGGTAAAACCGAGTTAGGAAGGCGATAACTGGACCCTGGACGCATTGGAGGCCAGATCATCAGCAAACTTGAGTTATTCATCTCTTCTATCTTGTTTGATGTTCTCAAACTTTGTTTGCGTTTTCCCTAGATGATGGTGATGACCACGGCTAGAGGAAATTTACACAAGGCGATTGCGCACGTTCCGGTTTGACACTTTAAATGTGTGCGTAGAGTTCGAAGGTTAAAAATATTGGCAGTTTTTGTTATAGTATCTTCACTCATTTTGTTGTTATGGTGGTTTCGAAACCTTAGCCAGTTTATGTAGTGAACTAAAAGAGTGCGTGAATACCGTACATCCTCGTAATAGTTGCCACCAGATGGATTGATATTAGAAACATGAGTTTATTTGTTTAAAACTTGCAGGAGCTACGTAAGGTAGAATCAAGTTGGCCTAACAATAGGCAAAGTGTAAACGAAGCAAGTAAAAAAAAATGTGAAAAAAAAAAAAGAAGCGAAGTAAGTACTTCGGAACAAAGTCATGAATTATCGAAAAGCCGCCGAGTTTATATTGATTGAAATTTATATTCCAAACTGTCAAGTGTAGGTACTATTTCGACAGGAGAGTTGAGAAATAGGGTTTTAAAGCGGTCCACTGGTTATGAGTGTTCTCCTGTTGCATGTATGTTGGCGTTGTTGATATTTACGAGTTTGCGCGCTCCACACGAAGAGGTAGTTTTATGGTTGGTTCTGGTGGCTCTGTGAAGAATGATGTTTTGCAAGAGACATAACTTCCATAAGAGGTTTTGTGGTCATAAAAAGGGGGTTTCTTTTGACAACTCGTCATCTTCACATCCGTCTATGTGCAAATGTTGTCTAAGAGGTTTATTTCTAGTGTTATCTTGGCGGTAGGGAAATGTATTGCGGCATTAATCAATATCAATTGCACGTTTGTTTTGCTTCTATTTTCGTAAGTGAGATGTGTTTTTTCAATTGCTTCAGTGCAGTGTGACATATTGGTTTGTTTTGGGAATTACAAGAATTAATTTTTTTGGGTTGGGGGGTTGTTTAACGGAGTTTAATTGATGATTTTGTTTTGTTTGGTAGTTGTTTTAGAGTGTCTGAGGTTGGTGAGTTACATATTTGATTGTGTTATGTGTGGAATGGGATGGTGTTGGGCTAATAAAGAAAGTGCTACTGTGTGGTACTATGCATCAACATTATGATGAGTAAGAAATGTTTTTTTTTTTTTTTTTTTTTTGTAATAAAATTTTTGATTATGGTTGTGGTTTTGTGTCATGACCTATTTAAGCCTTTTATATGTTGTTGCATGGATTGCATTGACAAAAAAATATTATTATGTGCAAAATAATCGATTTTGATTAAAAATTGTTTATTTTGGATACAAAAACAGTTTTGTGTGTGCAAAATCATTTTTTTGTATGCAAAAACAGTTTTTTGTACGCAAAATCAGTTTTTTGTGTACAAAAACCCTCTTTTGCGTAAAAACTGCTTTTATTCTGCAAAAATTACACTTTTGGTGCAAAAATTACACTTTTGGTGCAAAAATTACACTTTTGGTGCAAAAATTACACTTTTGGTGCAAAAATTACACTTT
>JAQFXT010002335.1:0-12603 GCA_034683725.1 Strigamia crassipes
TGTGTATTCTCATGGATTTACTGTGTATTCTCATGGATTTACTGTGTATTCTCATGGATTTACTGTGTATTCTCATGGATTTACTGTGTATTCTCATGGATTCCTGCAAAAACAGAATCAGTAGTGGTTTATACCAAGTTACAGCAGTTATAACCAAACTCAAAATGAATGCACCACAAATTACAGTAGATTGTGAGTCCACAAACAAACTAATACAAACGCGTCAAGCTTCCACATAAAATAAAATAAAATAAAATGAAACTCTCTTTATCTCTTATATAAAATCCTTGCAGTGAAACATCAAAGCAGCACACTATCGTGAAAACTGATCAAACTGTCCAACGTCTAATGAAATTTTAAAAAAACACAAAAACAAGACAAAACTTGTCTCATTCATCAAATAAATTACTACAAAACCAAACACACGATCTTCTTATCATTTCATTGTCCTAACTAAGCTATTAATTAACCACAAAATCCACAAAATCCACAAAATCCACAAAATCCAACACAACAAAAATGCGACTAATTGTTGCGTCACTTCACGAATTATTTAAACAGGAAAAACAAACGATCATAATCAAACTGGGAATGTAAATGTTCGACGGATTCTTTTGGGGCTGGCGGTTCAGTCTAAATTTTAAGAATTTTAAATGAAAAACAAAAAAATTTTAAGTCGGCAGATGTTTAGGTGATTTCGTCTTTCAATTTCCAATCCAAAATTGTACAAATTTTGTCATTTTTACAGGGGTGTTCAGTGGGACGACTTGTTTATACTTAAGCGGGAGAGTAAGTTGAATAATAACATCAATCATTAATCTATACACAAATAGTTATTGATATAATGCGTACAGAGACCATGGATAGCAGTCGGCAATTTGGCCCTAACCAAATTTACACGCCGCCATCAATCAAGAAATTTATTCCCAACAGATCTTCTACGTTTAAGATTCGGCCGTATATTCAGACTTCAGGTTAATTCGCACTCAAAATCGCAATAAATTGTTATTTAAACGCGAGTAAATGTTTGACTAGATTTACTTAAAAAGCTGTCAGAGCATGCGATACTTGACCCGATGCCAATTCGATTACAAACACAGAAAAATGTCGAAACGTCACTAAGTGAGCGTTGGTTTCGTTTTCTATTTGTTGTTAGTGATTATTTATGCACTTGGGAATGATTTACAGGAAATACAAACGACCGATTAAGCGTTTGTAGACCAAAGAAAACGAATCGCAAAAAGGATATACTGAAAAACGGAGGTTGAATAGTTATTGTTTTTGTTTTTGTGAGTTTTAATTCTTTTTATTTTGTAGTTTGGCATCGCCAGCATGCGAGAGAGCAAACGCGAAAGAATGCTTGCAATTCTGGAGGTTCTAATTTCGACCAGGAATCAATTGGTCGAACATTCACAGTTGGTAAATGTAGCGTGTTTCAGCTATAAAAACGTATATCTGTATGGGACATGCAAGAAACCAGCAAAAATCTCAGTTTACACAGTAGTTTGAGCACTAAATTATGTTTTTGAATGCTCAATTAAACCAGTTCAAAGTTAGTTTTGTTGGTTTGTTGTGTCTGTGCTTAGAATGAACACCAAAAACAGAAATACCCAAGTAGGAAAAGTTGTTCTTCAAGATGTTTTTAGAAGATCTAAAGCATCAAAAGAGAACTAAAGACGTTTTGAAGACGTATAATAGACGTTTCTTAAAAATAGGGGCATTTGTCAGTTTTATAAGCGAATTGAAGACGTTTTAAAGACAGATAAAAATTATCAAAAATTTCTATGAGAATTTATCACTAGCTTTGATAATGTTCCCTGGTGCTTTGACGACCAATGAGAACGGCGTAACAAAACGGCCATCGTTCGTCCGACCAATCCCGAAGCGCGTAACAAATCCCATTTGCCTTTCGGATTGGTGGCCGTAGGTGGCTGCATTCACCATTTCGATAATGCACGCTCGTTCTTTGCGCCATCTGTTGTGGGTTTTCACAACCAAAATACAAATGGCATTTTGATCTCATTTGAAATCTTCGTGGTCGTTTCTCCGATTTTATATCGGTAAATTCTCTCATAAAATACACCTCGCCGGTGAGTAATAGTCAAATTTAGGTGAGCACTCACCTTTTTGTCACATAAGATTCGTGCGGGCCTAATTATTTGATATTACTACTGAAAGTGACTTTTTCCTTTCTTAGATACACACATAAGTGAAAATATATAAAATATTCAAATGTTATGGTTAATTTGTTTGTTTTTCCAGCATCTGTCCCTTCCACAAAGCCATCCACAAAGCGTGGGTCCGCACTAACCGGAAGTGGACATTTATGGGACGATGGAACTGACTACGGTAATTAGAGCAAGTCAACAAACCACGCTTATAAACTCTTATTACCTCGGTAATTTATTTTGTTTTAGTTGATTCGAAAACTGAGGAAGGAGAGTCTTTCAATGACCAATGGTTTGATTATCAAGAACGTTTATGTGAGTAGCGCAATTAAAAATACAAAAAAATATTAACCAATTTCTTTTTACTTCTAGCTAAAAGATATTACGACTTATGCGATTTAATTAAACGGCTTTTACTGACCGAGAGTGTTTCCAAATTGGAATTTGTGATGCAGAAACTGAACGATAGTATTAGCAAAAAATGTGACGTGCCGATTAAACCGAAACGAGCAACAACTCGACTCCCATTGGCCGCTAAATCGAGTCTCCACAAAAAACAAGTGTGGACTTGTTCGGCGTGCTCGACCAGAGCCGGCTTTCTCCAAGACGGGGCCCGGGTGCGAAAAGAATTGTGGGTCTCCTATTTGTTGAATTATCGAGTGATTTCGTTCCGTTTTTCTGTTCATATCGTTGCACCTTCCCTCGCGGCCGGCTCTGCGTTCGACCAATGGAAGTCCGTTGCTTCGGAAAACAGTTTTAATGACACGTCCACTCCACAGGCGCCGCCGGGAAACTGCCACCCGCGCATCACAACAAACACCACGCCGTTCACAAACCGCCAAAGCCAAGCAGTAATTACACTCGCTACCAGGCCACGGCACCGCCTCAGTTTTCCCACCGACCGTACAGGTCGCGACCCCCACAGCACGCGTCGACCAACCATGGCTCCTCGTCGACGTACAGCGACACGCTCCCTTCGACCAACAACGGTCGAAACCAACCGCCGCACCCGTCACGTCGACCGGTGACATTCAGCAACAGATCCCGTCAAGGGAACAATCGATGGGACCAAAACCGCGTCCCGACATTCCTCAGTAGCAACCCGCACCGAGCCCAAGTCGCACGATTCAAGAACAACCCGTCGTCCAACAACTCGTCGACCAAGCCGGCGGGCCACCACCCGAAGAACGCGCCGCCGAGCAGCGCGTCGTTCCGCCGGGAAACGAATTTGCAGACGGTGCCCACGCACGACGTGCCGCCGTCCAAGTGCGTGCGCTTTGACCGCAAGCACTGCTTCCACAGCGCGTGCACGCAAACCGAGTCCGGGGAGCAAGTGTCGTCCACCGTGGACATCTCGCTCGCCGGCAGCAGCACCCAGTATTCGGACCCGGCGGTTTTGGTGAAACCCAACCGCTTTCCCTACCCGATCTTGCAGCCCCTGACGCCGTCGGCCGTTCGCGGCACCAGCCCGTGCGCTTACGACTCGCAGACGTGCGTGCGAAGAGCCGTGCCGTCGTTGACGGCGGCCGCTTTCCAGCACGTTTCGTTCGTGCCGTCCGGATCGCGCTTGAACAATATGGCGACCGACAGCGTCACCACGTCGTCGGTCGACGCCAACAAAATGGGCGAACTGAATGACGATTTGCGAAGCAGGACCGGGTCCTGCAAATCCGACCCCTTGTCCTTCATGCCCGAGTTGAACTACGGGTTGGGGGCGGTGTTGAACGGCAAGTCGACCGCCAGCCCGTGCAGGGTCAAGCTGATGGACGCCGGGCTGGCCAAGGAAAATCAAAATGGCGCGGAGAGTTTTTCTAAGTTTTCCGAGTTAGAAAAGATGAAGAAAGTGGTTTTGCATAAGAAGATTTGGCCGTCGCCGAGAGAACGGACGGGGGTCGCGAGTCCCGCGGTGGACGTGTGCGGTACGGAGGAGCCGACCAAGGGGCCGACGACCGATAGACCGGAAAAGGCAGCGCCGGACTTGCAGACGGAGAAAAATCGTAATGGTACCAACGGTAGGAACTTGAAATCGCGTCATTGCGGGTCGTTGACGCCGGAACGGATCCGGAAACAGATCCGGGAGAGGATTCTCGATTTGGGGAAACTGCCGATCAATCCGGAGGAGAAGTTCGCGGCGCCGGCCAAGTCGTCTACGCCCGCGCCGTTTCCGAGCACCCGTTTGAAGAAAGTTAATATCAAAATTGTGAATATGGGCAACGGTCATCTCGAGAAACAAATTGTTTCTCCGATACCCCTGGCGCGGAAAACATCAACTAACGACATGATGGTTGAGATGTCGGCTAAAATCAGCGATACTTTTAAATTGCCGGTCGTGATGCGCAAAATCAACGGGAAATTGGTCGCGGTGCGGCCGCCGACTAAAGTGCCACGACCGACGACCAAAGACAAATTGACGAAGGGATTCGACTTGTCGCCTCCAGAAGCCTCCGCTCCGAGAAACTATGCTGGAAAAACGGGGACTGGTTTGTTTATGTGATTGGTTGATTGTTTTTTTAATTTTTTACATTTTATACTACACTGTACTCGCAAGAAAGGGTCCCCCCCTGTGGTATCAATAATACATAGTTTGCGGCAGGTACTTTTCCGTTGTAAAAACACTGAAATGCAAATGGCGATCATCTTGAATTGTCGCCATTTTGATTTCTCCGCTTTGTAGATGCGAGCGAATCAAAAAAACATTCGTTTGTTTGTTGGTTAAGCAGCAAATACAGTGGCATTTATATTTATCATAGTAACATTGTTTTGATGCATTAATGTGAACAACTGCTTCAGTTTGTTTGAAAACTAGAATACATTTTTGGACAGTGACGTGTCACTGTGTTTATAACTGTGATGGAAAAGTATACCGCAAATACAATACACATTTGAAACGTCCTGGGCCCCAGAGAAATAAAACAAAGAACAAGTCTTCTCGAATATATTTTTTTGTTTATTTTTTTATGTTCTTCATTATTATTATTATTATTCAGATTTTTAGGGCCCCACAATAGCACCCGGGCCCCGTCTTGAAGAAGACCGACTCTAGCAGGGGCCCCCCATCCAAAATTATCTCAAATTAATCAATATATCAAATTAATATTATTTTAATTTGTTGCCAGGGACCCCTAAAAGCCACGGGGCCCATTGGTTGGTGCCTATTATTTGGTAATTCGGGGTCTGCACAAAATTTTAATACAAATAAAATTTCTTTTGTATTTTTGAATCTCAGGAACACAGTGGGACACAGAAATGATTTCTTTTATTTATCGCAATTTAGGGGCCCTAGAAATTACCTGGGGCCTGTCTTGGGCACCCAATTATTAGTTATTTTCATTATGATCACACAGGGGGTCCTTTTTTTCCGGGTATAGTGTATTTATGTATATATTTTTATTTTTATTTTTATTTTTATTTATTTTTATATTTTTAGCTGACAATAAGCCAACATTCAAGTGCAAAATTCCTCGTTATGTGGATATTCCTCAACGCGTTAATTAACATATGCCAGGAATTTGAAAATACTGTGTGTGGAATCGTTAGTTGATGTCATGAAATTGAAATTTAGTATCATAATATCTGTCGCATATTTTATGTGTTCACACGAAAAAATAGTAAAAAAAAACATTTAATAAAATGAAAAAAGCATTAAGTCAATAAAAAATCTAATTTGTTTTATATCGGTTGTGTTATTGTTTTTATCTTTTTATTGAATTATACGGTCCTATCTTGCTTCCGTAGGTTTTTGTTCGCATTTTTGATGCCACCACTAGGTCACCGTAAATGAGCATCCAAAATGGCGGGAGTGTTTGGCGACCATCTCTTCGATGTTTTTAATAGCGAACCAGCCGCGAAATGCAAGAACGTGGACGAAACAGAAGACCCAGAAGCTGTTGCAAGGTTTTATACAGTTGATTAAGTGATTTTAAATTAATATCAATGTTAAAAACAAATTGTTTTAAATTTGTTTTCAGAGCTAAGGAAGTCATTGATGAAATACTCAACCGAAAACGATCACTAGACGCGCAAGAAACGTCCGAAAATGAAGGGAATGCGGAACCCGAACACAAAAAAACGAAGAAAAAAGCGTCGAATGATTTGAAGTAACAAAAAAATTTTTTTTTAGTCAATTAAAACATAAAAAAACACATTTTTTGTTAGTTTAACGGATCACATGCCCAGAATTCAAATCCACACGGTCGAAACAGTCGAAGCTTGTACGCACGAAGTAAAAACATTCGATTATTCAAATTTTAAAAATTATTCATAAAAATTTATATTTTTTTTTAGGTTGCACTGCCACCCGATGATATTTATACGCCATTGAGGTTGTCGACTGATAAACCGATCCGAGAGTATCCATTTATTCTTGATCCGTTCCAAAAGGAAGCAATTTTGTGCTTAGAAAATAATCAATCTGTTCTCGTGTCGGCGCACACGTCGGCTGGAAAAACTGTTGTGGCAGAGTAATAGGGAAAATGTTGTTTGTTTTTGTTAGGAGTTTATTTTTTGTTTGGTTTTTTTTAGATATGCGGTGGCAATGTCGTTGAAAAACAAGCAGCGGGTGATTTATACGACACCGATTAAGGCGCTGAGTAATCAAAAATATCGGGAATTTTATGAAGAGTTTAAAGATGTTGGTTTGATGACTGGTGATGTGACGATTAATCCGTCAGCTAGTTGTTTGATAATGACCACAGAGGTAATTACTGCTAAAGTTGGATTGAGGTGATTGTTTGCATGAATACAGACGAATTTGACACATACCGTACCGGTAATTAACTTGAGAATCTTTTTTAATAAAAAAAACTTTTCTTAAGTGTTAAAATCTATTTATTTTAGAAGGGGAAGAATAAAGAATAATAATAATAGTAATAATAATAATAGTAGTAATAATAATAATAATAATAGTATTTGGAAATGTAATGTAGGCGTAAAAATTCAATTTTTTTTTTAGCATAAAAATATATTTTTTAGCGTGAAAATACATTTTGTGGCAAAAAAAGTATATTTTTTAGCGTGAAAATACATTTTGTGGCATAAAAATATATTTTTTAGTGTAAGTATTCATTTTTGTGCGTAAACATCAAAATTTTAGCCTAAAAATGTAGTGTAAAAATCTATTTGCTACTGTAAAAGTTTTATGTTTTAGCGTAAAAATTTTTTTTAAAAATCCAATTTTTAAGGGAAAAATCTTATGAAAGAAAATCTCTTTCTTACTGTGAAAATTCAATTTAAAGTGTAAAAATCTACATTTTAGCATAAAAATCTACATTTTAGCATAAAAATTCACATTTTAGCATAAAAATCTACATTTTAGTATAAAAATCAACATTTTAGCATAAAAATCTACATTTTAGCATAAAAATTCACTTTTTAGCCTAAAAAATCACTTTTTAGCCTAAAAAATCACTTTTTAGCGTAAAAATTCACTGTTCAGCGTAAAAATCTACTTTATAGCTTAAAAATCTACTTTATAGCGTAAAAATCCACTTTTTAGCGTTAAAAATCAACTTTTTTGTGTAAAAATAAACTTTATAGCGTTAAAATCAACTTTATAGCGCAAAAATCTACTTTTTAGCGTTAAAATCCACTTTTTGCATAAAAATCCACTTTTTTAGCGTAAAAATAAACTTTTTTAGCGTAAAAATTTACTTTTTGCGTAAAAATCCACTTTTTTAGCGTAAAAATCCACTTTTTTAGCGTAAAAATCCACTTTTTTAGCGTAAGTATCCATTTTTAAGTCTAAAGACCACTTCTTTCGATGTTGAAATCTATTTTGGTCATGAAATGTATCTGTACCGAAATAAATAAATAAATAAATAAATAAATAAATACATAAATACATAAATAAATAAAAATAAAATTATAATTTAATTCCAGATCTTGCGTAGCATGCTGTACCGTGGTTCGGAAGTGACCCGCGAAGTCGGTTGGGTCATTTTCGACGAAATACATTACATGAGAGACAAAGGTAATTAAACAAAAAAAATAAAAAATTAAAACAATAAAATAAATAAAACAAAAAATTAATTAAATTCCACAGACCGAGGAGTTGTTTGGGAAGAAACCATCATCCTCCTACCGGACAGCGTCCATTACGTTTTCCTCTCCGCCACCATCCCAAACGCGCGCCAATTTGCCGAATGGATCTGCCACTTGCACAAACAGCCGTGCCACGTCGTCTACACCGACTTCAGACCCGTACCCCTCCAACACTACATTTTCCCGGCAGGTGGCGATGGACTGCACTTGGTCGTCGACGAAAATGTAAAATTTTAATAAGCAAAATTAATTAATTTATGCATAAAACGACTAAAATTTATTCATTTTAAGGGCGAATTTCGGGAAGAGAATTTCAACAAGGCGATGGCGGTGTTGCAAAATGCCGGCGACGCGGCCAAGGGCGACCAGAAGGGACGCAAAGGCGGATTCAAAGGGAACGATTCGAATTGCTATAAAATAGTGAAAATGGTGATGGAGAGGAACTTCGCGCCGGTCATCGTGTTCAGTTTCAGCAAGAAGGAATGCGAAGCGTACGCGCTGCAGATGTCCAAGCTGGATTTCAATACGACCGACGAGAAGGTTTTGGTCGAGGAAGTGTTTAATAACGCGATGGATATCTTGTCGGACAACGATAAGAAGTTACCGCAAGTGGAGCACGTTTTGCCGTTGTTGAGACGGGGCATAGGGATCCATCATTCCGGGCTCTTACCAATATTGAAGGAAACGATTGAGATTTTGTTCGGGGAAGGACTAATTAAGGTTTTTGGTTTGCTTTATTTACATATTTATTTATTTCATTTTATTTCATTTTATTTATTTATTTATTTATTTTATTTATTTTGTTTATTTTGTTTATTTTGTTTATTTTGTTTATTTTATTTATTTTATTTATTTTGTTTATTTTGTTTATTTTATTTTTTTTATTTATTTTATTTATTTTATTTATTTATTTATTTAATTATTTGGGGTTGGTTGTTTTGATTTTATTTTATTTTATTTTAGGCTTTGTTCGCGACGGAGACATTTGCAATGGGGCTTAACATGCCGGCGAGAACTGTTTTGTTTACGAATGCGAGGAAGTTTGATGGAAAGGATTTTAGATGGGTAAATGTTGAGGATGAAAATGTGAAAAATATTGAATGTTTTCAATGACAATTGTGTGGAAAATTTATATTTCTGCTGATTTTTATGGTAAAAAGATTATTTTGCCATTTTTTGACATTTTGCACAATAAAAATGCATTTTTTGACGTTTTGCACAATAAAAATGCATTTTTTGACGTTTTGCACAATAAAAATGCATTTTTTGACATTTTGCACAATAAAAATGCATTTTTTGACATTTTGCATTTATTATCATTCTGCATTATAAAAATGCATTTTTTGACATTTTGCATTTATTATCATTCTGCATTACAAAAATACATTTTTTGACATTTTTCACAATAGAAATGCGTTTATTACCATTTTACAGAGTAAAAATGCACTTTTTTTTGCCATTTTGCATAATAAAAATACACTTTTTGCCATTCCGTATTATAAAATTACATTTTTTGTCATTTTGCATTACCTAATCCATACAATAAATGCATTTTTGTATTAAAAATGATAACTTTTGCTATTTTGCATCTTAAACTGCTAATAATCCACACATTTCATCAATTTTAAGACATTTAATAGTGTCTTCTTCAGCAAGAAAGTTAAAATTTCTTAATTTTGATTAAATATTTTAGGTCACGTCTGGCGAATACATTCAAATGAGCGGTCGAGCCGGCCGGAGAGGTTTGGACGAAAAAGGAATCGTCATTCTAATGGTGGACGAAAAAATGAGTCCGTCTGTCGGCAAAAGCCTCGTCAAGGGTCACGCCGATCCGATCAACAGCGCCTTTCACTTGACTTACAACATGGTCCTCAATTTACTACGCGTCGAGGAAATCAACCCCGAATACATGTTGGAGCGCTGTTTCTTCCAATTCCAAAACTACGCGGCGATTCCGACGCTATTTGAAAGTGAGCGACAAATTCAATAAATTTAATTAATTCACGAAACATTTCTCGATTTAGAGATGGAAAAAGTGAAAGATAAATTGGCCGCCGTCGAAATCGAGAACGAGGACGTGGTGACGAGCTACCACGAGATAAACAACAAAATGGAGGAACTCGCCAAGGAGTTTCGCGCTTATTTGATTAAACCTCAATATTTGGTTCCGTTTTTACAACCTGGGCGCATGATCAAAGTAAAATAAAATAATTTATTGTTTTTAGTTTTTTTTTTTTAATTATTATTTTTTTAAATTGTTTTTTTTTTAAGATTTGTAACGGCGATGTTGAATTCGGTTGGGGCATTGTTGTCAATTACAAGAAGAAATCAGTGATGAAGAACAACTCGCAGGAGAGCGAATCCGTTTACATAGTGGAAGTGCTTTTGCATTTGAGTACGGACAGCGTAAATACAAAGAGAACTTCAACGCTCAAGCCGTGTCCGCCCGGAGAAAAAGGCGAAATGCAGGTGACGATGTTAATCCGGGATTTCTGGGCCATTTTTAGAGGCGGGGAACCTTTTAGCATTCGGATTTGGATTCTGATTCGAGAAAATTTAGGATTTGTTCCATTCCTGCAGCTGGATGGGACCCTTCTTGTGCTACAACTCTGAATATCCGTAACGTTTGTTTAATAAGATTTCTCAAAATATGAGCCGCATTGATTTATTGAATCAAACAAATATTTTGATGTTGTCAGATTGGGTCCTGCTAAATGAGCCCCAAAAAATGGACTTTACAAAAACGAGGGGGTAGCCAATGCTGGAAATCTCGTAGAGGCTAAGATTTTGAATTTCAAAATCCTAGAAATCCAACAAATCCTGGTAATTCTAGAAATTTTCTGGAAATCTAGAAATTTTCTGGAAATCCTAGAAATTTTCTGGAAATCCTAGAAATTATTTGGGAATCCTAGAAATTATTTGGGAATCCTAGAAATTATTTGGAAATCCTAGAAATTATTTGGAAATCCAAGAAATTCTCTGGAAATCCTAGAAATTCTCTGGAAATTCTAGAAATTTTCTGGAAATCTTAGAAATTTTCTGCAAATCCTACAAATTCTCTGGAAATCCTAAAAATTCTCTGGAAATTCTAGAAATTTTCTGGAAATCCTAGAAATTTTCTGGAAATTCTAGAACTTTTCTGGAACTCCTAGAAATTTTCTGGAAATTCTAGAAATTCTCTGGAACTCCTAGAAATTCTCTGGAAATCCTAGAAACCCATAAAATCTTCTAAACTGTTGAAAAATTTGTAGCAAAATCAAGCAAAATCTATAAAGAAATCCACCTGAAATCTTCAAATCCACAACAAATTTTTGAAATCTTTTGCAAATCTCTGATATCCAAGAAATCTCGAAAATCCTACAAAATCTTGGAAATTATGGAAATCCATAAAATTGATCAAAATCAATCTTTAAGAAATCCGCCTTAAAACCTGGGAAATCCTCTTATAATCATGATAAACACCTTCTCCTAGAAAAGGAGCTCCCAAAAATGGGTCTCAAAAATGTGCTCGGGCTTCCAAACTCACTCGCATTTAATTTTATTAGGTGGTTCCTGTCATGACCAATCTGATCTCCAAAGTGAGCGCCGTTCGCATATTTTACCCGCAAGATCTGCGCCCATTGGACAACCGGATGAGCGTGCTGAAGTCTTTGGAGGAGGTTCAACGGCGGCATCCCAACGGAGTGCCTTTGCTGGACCCGATCGAAGACATGGGCATCACGCACAAGAGTTTTAAAGCGCTCGTTCGCAACATCGAAGCGCTGGAGAAGCAGACGCGCGCGCATGCGCTGCACAAGGAGAAAGACAAGGCGGCGCTGTTGGAACAGTTGAAACACAAATTGCAGCTGATGGAACAGCTGAGGGCGGCTAAGAACGAGCTGAAGAAAGCCAAATCGTTGCTGCAGATGGACGAACTGAAGTGCCGTAAAAGGATCTTGCGGCGGCTCGGATATTGCAACGCGGCAGACGTGATCGACGTTAAGGGTCGGGTTGCGTGCGAGATAAGCAGCGGCGATGAGCTGTTGATTACGGAACTGCTTTTCAATGGAGTTTTCAACGATTTGAGCGTGCCGCAGTGCACGGCATTGTTGTCGTGCTTTGTGTTTCAGGAAAAGTCGAATGAGTTGTCCAAATTGACCAATGAATTGAGTGGGCCTTTGCGTCAGATGCAGGTAAGATGATCTCGGGGATTATATGTAAAAATGCCTTTGTTGTGTAAAAATAAATTGTCTTGTGTAAAAATGCATTCTCTAGAGTAAAATGTGCATTCTCTAGAGTAAATATGCATTTTCTTCAGCGAATATGCATTTCTTTAAGTAAATATGCATTTCTTTAAGTAAATATGCATTTCTTTAAGTAAATATGCATTTCTTTAAGTAAATATGCATTTCTTTAA
>JAQFXT010002336.1:0-12592 GCA_034683725.1 Strigamia crassipes
GTGAATTTGTTACGACTGTGTTACAGGGGGGGGGGGGGGAGGGGGTCTAAAAATCAAAAAATAAGCGTTACGTAATATATGGACGCCTGTAAATGGCGCGGTATGACTAAGCCGCCTGATAGTCATACCGCAGCATGGGTAACGCGCCATTTATAAGTTATAAGTTGAACGTATAAAAATGCAATTGCCAAATCTCTAATATCAGCCATCGGTGGATTTTTGGATTATTCCAAATGGCCTATTAGTCATTTTCCAAGCTGATGATTGTGCCAAGAATTAATGGATAAAAGGAGATTCTAAATTAGGCTTATGTTATCTGCTTTGAACCATATCCACACTGTTGAATGGAAAAAGGAGCAACAAGCCGGTCAGGGTTAATCCGATGAAATCCCGTTAGTTGACATGTGCCTTACAAGTCTGTGATAAATTTATAAATTATTAAAGAGAAAATAGACTGCAGGTTTTCATTTAGGAAATGGATTTTACTTATTAAACTTATTTCATCTTTCTAGTTTCTTTTTGCTGGAAAAGCCAATAAGTTGTTTTTCAATATATTGTTTAATAGCAGTGGATCTGGTGCATCTGAAAAGTGAATTGTTTGTAAAATGCACCAGTTGTCTTTTTTATATTTTTTTATTGGATGCATCAAATTGAAGGGTGGGTTCTTTTCCCAAACCACATGCATTGCACAATGCACAATGACCCTTTACGACTATCTTGGCGATAGACAGCTCAATTGTGGCGGCGTTACTCGCTGGTTGATAGAGTCGTCGACTGGGAATCTCTCGCACACATTTCTTTAAAGCAGTTTTCTTTATTCCATTTTGCTATTGAAAATTCAAAACTGCAGGGAAAGTAGAAAGAAATGAAATGTTTTACTATCTACTGCTATGTTTTATTCAATAAACCGATACCGAACAAAGATTTTCAATGCTCGTTGGAATAATTACTAGATTTAAACAAAATGTCAATAAAAATGAATCTTCAAAATTATTCAGATTAGATTTTTGTCATCATTTCCATAGTTTGAAACACACGGGCAGTGTTGCATATGTTGCCGTTACATAACTATAACGATATAGTGACAATAATAAAAGATTCCTCAAACACCCACTGAGGAAAACCAGCAATGGTCGAAAACGTTTTGGGTTTAAAACCATTTTCGCGTATTCTTTAATATGTCAATCAAAGAAGTTTAGAACAAATGATAGTTACGCAAATAAAGAAGTAATAAATAACTGTAACGGTAACGTGTTACATAATGCTGCCAGCATAACGTAACGGTAATTAGTTAGTTATTTAGCAGTAACGAACCGTTGCTCGAAATTACGTTATCAATTTGGTTACGAAGAAAACAAATAACGTTAGAAAATTTAGTAATTTAGCACTTAATCTCAATAAATCATTAAAATTTATCGAGATTTCACACAAAATCAGTGCACAACATCGGCATTTTAGATTGCTTCTCTTCTGCCGCATTTCTATGTCTGATTAAATATCACGGCTTTACTTAATCAGAGCTAGGAGAGCGAGTTCAGAACCCGGAAAAATTTATGGCTTCAAATCTTATCGGTCATAATTACAGGCCAGATCTGTCCCCATCTGGTGACAAATTTGTCGGATAAAATTCATTGCTGTGAGTTCTTATCTTAACGATCATCTTTTGTTCTAAATTCTGCAGCCCACCCACAAACTTGAAGGAAAAACATGTCAACTCTGATCATGTCAAGTGATTTTTTTTCTTTCATGTTGTTGGCCATCTCTTTTTTTCTGTTGAGTTAAAGTCGGCTCGCTTTCATCTATTGGCTGTGGTTTAAATTATTGAATACCAAATCAGGTTTTATTTTTAGTAGTTTGTCTCCCATAAAGGCAGATCTCATTATGAATGCAGTTTTTAAAATGATTATTTATAGCTTAAATTGTCTGTGTCTCAACATTTTGCTGGTTAGGTTACTTCCAAGTGGGCGGGCCACCGACACTTAATCTTGGAGGCCTTGGCAGTTGGTGAGAAAAAAGAAGAGAGGAGGGAAAAAGAGGTCAAAAAAAGATGTGATGGGAATTTGGATTGAATTCAATTTTTTTTTTCAAATGGTAATTGTAATAAGTGGTTCTTGGAAGGAAATAGATTTGTCTTTTTTTATTTCACCACCGTGGTGCTGCCTCATGCCATAATTCATTTTTATTATTGCAACAAAGTCTGCTAGAAATATAAGGACAAATACAACTGCAGAGTAAACAAGAAATGTGTGACAATGTTTTACCTTTGCCCCAGTTCAACAACCAAACAAACCACAGAACAAGAAGACCAAAGGCTACAAGAAGCGGAACAAATAATTTTTTTTTTTTTTTTTTTACCAAAATTGTTGATGATTATCTTGATAACAACGCTCATTAGTTCACAACCAATGGGAAGTGTCGATTCAGCAACAAAAAGCGCAAAAACTGATTGTGTTCGTGACGAATTCGGGTAATTCTAGAAAATCACACTGCAGAAAATCGAGAATTTTCATGTGGAAAATGTAATGGAAATAAGCTGTGTAATGATCATCTTTCCACGTAGTGGAAATATGTATGGAAAATGTAATGTATGAAAAGTTATATTTCCATCATATTTCCGGTACTAAAATTTAGTTGATCAACATTTCGGATTGACTATTTGGCAGGCTCGTGTGAAAAAATCATTCCGTTGAGTTTTTTTGGGCTTTGACTGACTCGTGGTGTTATCTTACCAAATAGCTCTTGCGGTATTACTAGTGATTATTCTTCTTGCCACATGGCTGGTGAAATAAGACAGTATCAGGATAATTGATCCCTCGAGGTGGCCGATTGACTGTTTCTGTGCATCCCATTGGCCGAGAACCGATGAATGGTATTATCAGGATGATTTTAGTTAGGTAATATCATGAGTCAGTCCAAAACCCAGAAAAATTTTCGGGATATTTTTCCCTAGAGATATTGAATTGGTCATTTTAGCGCTTCCCATTGGTCCAAAACTGACAGGTGAAATAATACCCCATACTGCCCCGAGTGCATAAAAAATTTTTTTTCACGAGTGTTATTCGCTAAGACAATATCTCGAGTTGGGCTCAAGGCAGTAGTAATCAGTAGTAGGACACGAGTGATCTTATCTGACAAGAAGATGAGTGCTGACGTAATTGTGACCATTACTCAAGCGCAAGGTGTATTTTATGAGAAAATTTACCGATAGATAGTCAGAGAAACAATCACGAGGAGTTCAAACGTGGCCAAAGTGCCATTAGAATTTGTTTGTAAAAACCAGCAACAGATGGCGAAAAAGACAACGTTAAGATTTTTAAAATGGTGAATCCAGCCACCAATCCGAAAGCGAATGAGGTTTGTTACGTGCTTTGGGATTGGTCGGATGAACTATGGCCGTCAGTCTTTGACATAGCTAGTGGTAAATTCTCAGAATTATTTTTTTTGTCAAAGGAGCTGATTGGCTGTGTCAAGCCAAAAACCAGGGCTTAGTCTTTGTCAGGGATATTGTCTTTAGCGCAGTTGTTGTTTGATGAGTTTTGACTAAAAAAAATTGTTATTCAATTTTCTATTTTTTTTTTCAGGATTGGAGACTGCTTCCGGTGTATTGTGATGCATCAAAGACACGAAAATGTACTCCAGTATAAAGAAAGTAAGCTGCATTTATATATTTATTTTTAAATTTAATTTTCTATTTTTGCTGCATTACTTTTTTAATGAAAAATTGTTTTTGTTTTTATTCAATTTTCTCTTGATTTCTTCTGAGAAAGAAAGGAAATTATTCCATAAAAAGAATACAATTTTCTAAGTTTGCTGGAATGAAGAAATTGTTTTTTTCTTTTTTTTTTTTTGTATTTTTTTTTCTTTGCTGTACTTTGCAAGATGTGAAGATAAGTAAAAATTTGTAAGTGGAGACAAGGGAAAAGTGAAAAAGAAAGAGACAAAAATAAGGGAAAAAGTTGAGAAGATAAAGTGACAAGTTTTGCAGTGAGCTTTCAGTAATATGAACTTGAATCAATGGAAGGATGGAAAAGTGTGCTTCAATATATACATTTCAAACAAAATGAAAGCTTTTCACAATTCTTTTTTCTACATCTGGTAATAGAATAGGTCCAAACAAGATAATTGAGCTGATACCTGTGTTAGCTTTTCTGCACTGCTGGTATTAATAGTATTAAATAGTTAATGCAATTTAAAGGGGATGTCAAAAGCACAAGTGGAATTTTACTGTAAAAAGAAAATTTGCTTTCAATGTTCATTGCAATGCTCTAGTTCTTGCTTTGTGTGGTATATTGATTTTAGCGAGAATTTACCACTAGCTTCGACAATGTTCTCTGGTGCTTTGAATACCAATGAAAAGAGCGCTACAAAACGGCCATTGTTTGTCCGACCAATCCCGAACCGCGTAACAAACCCTTTCGCCTTCGGATTGGTGGCTATAGGTGGTGGCTGCATTCACCATTTCAACAATGCACGCTTGTTCTTTGCGTCATCTGTTGTGGGTTTTCACAACCAAAATACAAATGGCATTTTGATCACATTCGAACTTCTCATGGCTGTTTTTCCGATTTTCTTTCGGTAAATTCTCTCATGAAATACACCTCCTCATCTTTTTATCAGATACGATTACTTGTGCCTTACGGGCACTTGTCTTATCAGACAAAAAGATTCGTGTGGATCTAATTATTTGACAATTACTCGGCAAGCTCGGTATATTACTGCTGCAAGTTTACCGGATTTTTAGGCTTACGAAATCGTGTTCTGCAAATGACGCGACAGTAACTGCTTTTTTGTGATATTTTGTATCAAACTTAATATGTAATGCTTGAATTTATGCATCCAATAACGAATACTCTTTGATGTGTTAGGTTTGTTTTGTGATGATAGAATAGAAAATACAAAAACAAGCGTAAAGCGATTGTTTCTTCTTTTAACATTTTGAATGATTAAAATTGCAATGATCTATTAACACGCATAAGGAAAGCAGTCATGTGCAGTTATTTTGTTGCCATTATTGATAATATTTGGCAAGAAATGCAAAAAAAGATATTCCACTTTTTGACATTTTTTATTGAAATCCTATTATCCAGGAATAACATTTGGCACACTTCAAAGTTCACACACCAAACATGATTTTTCTCCACTACTGTGTCATGATGCAGTGTGTTTCTCTCCCCCTGTGACTCAGTCCTTTTTTGTCATTATCCTTTTTTATTCTCTCTCTTTCACAATCAACCCCAATCTGATGGCGCACTCATCCAAGTCACCTCCACATTTGTGCATCCGGGGATTTAGTGCATCTATGATCATTTTCACCCCTCTTTGATTCTATTAGAAAGGATGCCACATTTTCAGATGCCTATTGATTCCTTAACACTACTAGCACAGGAATATACTGATAAACATGTAACTTTGTGTCTCAACTGTCATTTGAAATGTTTGATACAGCAAAAAATATATAGGATGTAACGAGTCTAGTTCTTCTTAAATAATTTGAGTAAAATAACTATAGTATTAATAAAGTAATTTAAACTAAACAGCAT
Organism: Strigamia crassipes; assembly: GCA_034683725.1. NCBI lineage: Eukaryota > Metazoa > Arthropoda > Chilopoda > Geophilomorpha > Linotaeniidae > Strigamia > Strigamia crassipes. Next base: position 5,541 of record JAQFXT010002336.1, read on the forward strand.
TTTAAACAACATATTTAAACTGTTTTGTATACCGTTTGTCCAGTGGTCTTAACTGTAGTGTGATATTGGGACTCCAGAGGTGGATTTATGGTCTGGGGGCCCTTCTTACAACCTTTTTTGGGCCCCTAATTTGAATATTATTTTTTGGAATTTTTTTTTGGGGATTTTGGGGGTCTTTGCGATTATGAGAACTTATAAATCCGCTCTTACGGGGACCCTAATTTTATAATTTTGTTTTTGTTGAGAATTTTAGGATTTTGAGACCCCTAAACAAAGGAGACCCTAGATGCGCACCTATTGTGGCTAGGCCTAAATCTACTTTTGTGTTTGTCGCGATTTAACTTGGAAAATGGTGGTTGATTTAGTCTGTTTTCAGTTACAGTGGGCATGTGCATGACATTTAAACAACAATACATGTTTAATATGAATGTGCTTTAATGTAAACTGGGTAGGTGCAATTTAATAGCGATGTCAAATTTGACCTTACAGGCCGTATTCAAGGTTATTCAGATTTCAACTTATAAACCGTAAAAGATGCAACAAAAAAGTCAATTAGGAAGTTGTAGAGTAGCATTGAATTAGTCTAAAGGTGTCACCAAAAACATACATTGTTGTGAGATGCTACGACGACATTGCAATCTTGTGTTCTATATTCAGACAGGATTGGCTCTATCTGTAACTTGGACTAAATAAAGTAGTTTTGTAATATTCTTAAACAAGTTTTGCTATTTTAGCTCTCAAAATTGTATTACACAATTTAACAATAAATGCTGTTTATATTACCTGAGAATTACATGCTGTAACACAGGGCTGTCCAACACGCGGCATGCGGAGCGGGCCTCTAAATGTATAAATTGCCCTCAAATACGAAATTTCCCACTAATTTTTTTGTAATTTGATATTTTTTGAATAAATTAAAATAATAATACAAACGCGGTTTTTCTTTGTATATGTATACCATACTTATTAAAACTCACTGATAAAGTTGCATACGAAGTATTTTATTATGCGGCCCTCCAAATCGCATTTTTTTTTTTAAAGCAGCCCTTGAAGCACTTGCAGTTGGACAGTCCTGCTGTAACACATTCATACTTACTTTGAAAAATAATCGCACTGACCAAGCTTTTACCGGGTTTAGAATGTTAGGACAGGGTAAGTTAGGTTAGATCGGACCGCTGTTATTTTCTCGTGCGGCGGATGTATTTTTCAAAATTGTAAATGAAGTGTTTTTCACTTGGTTAGTGTGTAATCATTTAAAACCACACCCCATACATCACTAAAGGGCAGCTGCCTCGATCTGACAAATTCTTTTTCCACTCTTTTTTCTATTTGGTTCCATCAAGTGGAGCATGAAACGAAAATAGTTCATTTTTTCTCTTTGCTGTCATTTTTTTTTTTGTCTTTTTTTTTGTTGAAAATCTCTCTTTGCTCAGGGTTTCTTTTGTCCACTAAATCACACAATTTATTTTTCACTTTTTCTTTAGAAGGATAGGGTGGAGGAATGTCTGACATTTTTTATAGGGTGAAATGACAAAAGAAAGGAAAAAAAATAAGATATTTATTTAGTTGGTTGAATTGAATTGAATTTATACTAACATGTTTCTTTTTTCTTTTTTTTCGTTACAGCGGATTGTTTTCCGCGGGATTCGCTTCATAAGTTGTGCTATAGGATTAACGGAGATGCATTGCTTAACACAATGTTCAGAGGTATGTAGAACTATCAAGTACAATAGAGTCTTAAATAAAACTTTTATTTCTAATGTATATAACTTCTGATTTGACTAAAATATTTGGTTACCGCAATTTTTCCAACCTTAAAATGGGTCTTTTTTGAAACCATTTGATTAAAATCGTTATTTTCATGTGAAATTATTATTATTTTTTTTAATCTGTGTTTTGCTGACTATTTCTTTTAAACAATACTAGACGTTATGGCCTAAGTGATATTTCTTTTACTTTTTAATTTTTTTTAGTAATTTTAAATCAAAGTTTGTTTGAATAAAAAAAAGACCCATTTTGGAATCTAAAGAACCCTACATTCTTCCCACCCCCATCTGTGGGCAAATTTTTACCCCAACCTAAGGTCAATAAAGATTTATTTTTCTCGAAAATAATTGTTTTTTAAATTTTTTTTAAATTTTATTATTATATTATTTGAAATATTTAAAAATATAATGAATTTGAAACTTTATTTATTTAAATTGACCATTTACACATGTCCATGTGCTGCGGTGGCCATCTTAGTTGGGGTCAAAATTTACCCGGATTCCTTGGATTCCAGTAAAACTCGGATGTTGGGTATGCGCAGAATCTGGGTCAAAGCATGCCGATCTTCGGAGGAGTAAGTGATCTTACTCATCAGAGTTCGAAGGGTTAAGAGCCGCGGCTGTTATTACAAATCGCCTTTCTTGGCCTTGGCTAATATACGAAGCAGTGGCTGTTTTTCAGTTTTTTCATTCATTCTACGCTCGTTTTGAGATTCAAAATGTACGTAGAACAAACGTAACAGCTGTGAAATGAAAGTGGAACGTTTGTTCATTCGCAGGCGGCTCTTAATTGATGGAATACTGTAACCACGCAAGATGACCGGCAACAGTCAAAAAGCCTTCGGAGGAAAACATGGCGTACTTTAATTGTCATTTAAAAACCAAATATTTTAGTAGAGTTTCTGTAATCCAACACTTCGCAAGTGCAACACGTCTAGTAATCCGACACTCGGCAGGTCGATATGTTATCGCACCTTAAACTTGCTCAGCAGCCAATGAGAATGCTTGATGGATGAATAGAATAGATTTGGAGGTCATTAGCATATGGCACCAATACCCACTGAGCGACAACTATCAAGGGGCATTGCACCTCATGTTTTTACATGATAGTACTTCTCTTTGGTGGGCTATGTTAGTTGTAAGCTGAGATCAGTTTGTTATGCTCCAGCACAATCGCTTAGCAACGATCTTTAAGCATCAGTAAATAACTGTAGGCCATGACACGATGTGGCGTACACTCAAAGTGGATCCAATCTTGGTTCTGCTGACAATATTCTGCGAACGGACTTTGATTTACTGAAGTGGGAACTGATTAAAAAGCAACACGCGGTATCCGATCGCCTTCAAACCTCTGACTTTCGTTCTTGATTAATGAAAACATTCTTGGCTAATGCTTTCGCAAGTCAATATCTCCAAAACGGTCAGAGATAATCGAGCGTTTCCACAATCAGGGCCGTCCTAAGCGGGGGTGCAAGGAGTGAAATTCCTTTGGTAAGAAAAAGGGGCGGCAACGCATAAGTTTGCACCCAGGGGGCGGCCTCGGACCCCAAACAACTTTTTTTTTTTAGGTTGAAAAATTTTTTGGCAAGGAATAAGGGCGGCGGCACATAGCTTGCACTCCGGCGGCAGACAAGCCAGAGACGCCCCTGTCCACAATTTATAATTTAAAATAAAAACCAAAATGCACTTTCAAGTGTATTGTTAAATTTAATGCATTTCAAAATCCATTGTAATACAATGAAACATAATTGCAATATATTGTGCTTGCATTGCTAGCGCCCATGGTTTGAATCATCATCTTTAATCTCGTTGTGGCGGCTTGGGCCAGTTGCCCGTTCAGTGGTATTGTGAATGGCTCTGGTTAGCCACAACAACATGTTCAACTTTTAGTTTGCTGCTTTTTTTCTTTTGCTCGTCTATGTTTACTCTTCGCAATTGCTTTTAGGAACTAACCAACCACTTATTTCATACAAACCAAATTAAACATTTGCAGAGATTAATAAGTGATTTACTGCTACAATAATAATAACTAGGAAGGAAAACAATATTGATAACAATGGAGCTTTTGTTCAATGAAATCTAACTTTTTTATTTTATTATTTTAGCAAATACGTCTCCGGTGACTTGTCCTTTCCGAGGGCCCTTCACCTTTACTTACAACAGGGGTCACGAAGAATGTCGCTCTCCAGTGTCTAGTATTGATATGTGCAGTGAGGATTTCCGATTGTTACTCCGTTACCAAGCATGTCCTGACATTCCTGGTACCGAAAGCACAGGTAAGGAATGCATTTTTCAAAGGTCGAAAGAGCTCTTTTGCACCAGCGACTAAAAAGGAGTTTTTGCATTGTTGGTTGGTTGTTTAGAACGGTCTTTTGTTGATTAGCTGGCGGCCCGTTCCACTATGTTATTTTAACTTTAACAAATATTACGCGCTCGCTTCCACGGCCTGTAGAAATGGAGTGCGTAACTTGTTGCTTCTCAGAAGACTTACGCGCGCTAGTCCTTTCAGTGACTTACTGAAAGGAACTACAAAATAAATAAATAAACTGTGGTAATTTAAATTGAATGAGAATTTATTCGACTCTGAATAAATTATACGGCAACTTCTCTTAGTTGCTTACAATAAAACGATTATTTTCTATGGCTAAAATGAACTATTAAGTTTAGACTAAAATGAAAGTTAATAGAATATTTGCACAGATGAATAAACAAACGAACGCAGAAATGAAATCTTGCTTCCATTAACTTCAGATAAGCTTTCCTTTGGATATTGACGACTGTTCTCCGACTCGGATGACGACGTCCACTTGTAGACGTGGTGGCGAAAACCGTCGGCTTTCTGGGCTGTTTTTTTACGACGTCTGCGTAACTTGACGATAACGGAATGTTCTTAGGCATGTCGGAGACGGCAGGCACGGGAATCGGTGGAAGCTAAACCAGGCTGGTCTAGCTCTTCCCAGCGAATAACTTTTTGCTCACAGAGTTGCTATAGTGAATCAAATCGTTTGTGACGAATCCAACAATTGGCGACAAGATGCGCGATTAGGCCTAAGGCTATACTTTTTTTCCGTAGAAGGCAGGGAAACTTTTTAAGAGTGTTGTTAGTGGAAATTTCACTAACAACACACGATAGTAAGTTGATGTCGCTCAAGTCGTTGATTTATCCTGTTGAAATATTTGGAAGGAGGAGAAACACTAAAAACGACTTGATCAGGCAAACTTGAGACTTAAACTGAAGATAACCTCTTCTCTAGCTACGTCACATCCTGCGTTGATACGGGCGCCTGCTTTTCTTAGGCAATTAATTTTACTTCCTGGTTGCAAACTTAAGGTTCCCAAAACCCAACTCTCGTCACACAAGTCACACGATATCTCAAGAATTGCGCATGATCGTAAAATCATAGAATTAATAAAAACTCTTATGGTATTACGCGCAGGTGAAGATTCTATGATCCACCTATAGGTACGAAGTAATTGTTCAACTATGCACAGTGAAGGAAAAGTTGGAAATTTTTGTGTCGATTCTGTTTTTTCTTTCGACGTGGAGCAAATGGAAGCTTAGAGCCAGGTCTAGTAAACCATATGGCTAAAGCCTGGTATTATGTCAAAGGTTAAAGCTGAAATTCCTCTTAGCACCACACCTGCTCCAATTTGGAGCTCAATTCACAAGTAGAATTATCTCTTTTTAATGACACTTTTACACCATGCGTTACAAAAGCTTCTCATTTTAACTGTGAGATGTATAAAGGTGTGCTAAATGGGTTAAGCCGAAGTAGAGATGTCTTTGTCAAGGTTTTTAATTTAAAAACCAAGGGTGTGTGTTTGAATAGCTCACTTTTAATTAAGCACGTTATTGTAGTAAATTTCGCTATCCTTATCCTCTTGTCTTCATTATTTTTCTCAATGTTGGTGCACAAGTTGAGATAGGAATGAAATTAAGGCTCGTTTATCATGTTGTTGTTTTTGCAAGCCGGCTAAATGAAGATTTAAAATGTTTATAATTACTAGATGTTGATGGACGGGACTAATTATTTTTAATCTTCTTCTGAACACCAATTAGCTGATTTTTTTCTGGTTGATTTTACTTTGAAAATTGTTGAAATCCACCAAGTTCCAAAATAGTTTCCACTGGATTGGCTTTACCATCAACGATAAAACCTTTTTTGGACATAGGTTAGGTTGCAATCGACTGTTAAGCCTCATTATATCTTTAGAAATAGGCTTCCTCTTTATAATTTTTTAGTAATTTTAAAAGAAATGGTTTATAGCTGGTCAATTAAGAGAAAACCTGACGCCATAAAACTGTAAAATCATTATTTTTAGTGTGTCTACTCAAGAAAATAGTGTATAGAGTGGTGTAAAATTCAGTTATTTTTAGTTGAAAAATAAGTGAAAATATTTCAGTTTTCTGTTTTTAACTCAAGAACCCCTGGACTTAGGGTTCAATAGCTATTACTGATTTTACTGGTCACTGGTGTCATTTGGCAAAGAGGATCATGGAAAATGGGTAATGAGGGTTTTTGCTGAAGTTGTTTTGCTAGGAAATAGAAAAGGATTGAAAAGACATTCCCATTGGAATACCATTAGGACTGCATTGCTGCCCACAAGATGAATTAAATAGACAGATAGATAGCTAGATAGAGATGGTGCAATTAACCATAGGTAGCCAGCGCAGTGAAATGAGGCAGACCGGTTGGATAAACCAAATGATCGCTATCTCAAGTCACCAATAAACGTGAACATTTAGGGTGATATAGCTTCAGTTTGGCCTAGGACGATTAAACAGGACTTAACATCTAGCATAAATTCATTGTTAGAATATACAGCGATTTTGTCTTGTGGTTGCGGCCGAAATAACTTGGAAATGACGTTCATGTGAACTCATTACCGTATTTCTTCGATTTAAAGTTGCCCTCGATTACAAGTCGAGGCAAAATATCAACACTTGGAATACAAGTCGCTCTCGAATACAAGCCGCGGCTAATATTCGAGGGCAATTTGTATTTGTATTTTGCAATTGAACTTGTGGGTTTTCTGCCTAAAAGTGGATTTTCTAATGTTAGAGGACATAATTAGGACGTAACACCTAACATTACGTTGTGACGACAATCAAACAAAACATTGTCATGACATAAATGGGAACGTTTACACGATGAAATGTTATGTGGAATTTGACGTTCTCAATTAAAGTCGCCCTCGAATAACAGTCGCCCTCGAATAAAAGTTGCCCTCGAATAAAAGTCGCCCTCGAATAAAAGTCGCCCTCGAATAAAAGTCGCCCTCGAA
>JAQFXT010002337.1:0-12588 GCA_034683725.1 Strigamia crassipes
GTTTTGGTCTTGTGAACAAAACCCCCTGAAGTAATATTCCCTTCGGAATATCCGCCCCAGGTCGACATCGTCACAGTACTACCACAAGTATTGTTACTTAAAAAATCAGAGCCGGATTAGTGAATAGGCATAAGAGTTAGACCTAAACATGACCGTTTTAAATAAGTTATGTAACTACTGCACCGAGAACCATATGTTTGGTGTATACGTAAACCCTGTTGAAACAAGAGTACCAATCATTACAAATGAAAATAAAAACACATTTCAGACATTTACCAATCTGAGTTTTGGAATTATAGTCAACTATCTGTCCACCAAGCTCAGAAACAGCAGCCATAAACGCTTCAGCTATTGGAGTTTTGAAGTCTGTACGTGAAATTGTTATTGGACCACTTGTACTTGTTGGATTGTAATGAATGGCACGGATAAATAAAGATTACAAAGTGTTTATTATTTAAAATGTCTGCTTATTTATTCAAGATCATACAGATTGCCTATTGGCTAATCCTAATTCCTAATAATAGAATGTTATCTCGAAATCTTCTCTTCCAATCGGACGTTTTGCATCATCGCCCTGGTGGCGTATTGGCGTTCGTACATCGCATTGCTCTACAGTACCATGATAGTTATCTATTTTTAAATGACAACATAGCCTAGTTAATGATTAAATCCATCATCGATTTTGAATTAATAAATTGATCAAACCGCTATCTGGATCACGAAAAAATTAAAAATTTTCCAATTTGAGGAAATATTTCATGACATCTTCATAGCTTCATCCGTCATTTCTTGCATTTTTCCACAAATCATAATCCCTTTTATTACCGTGAGCATATATCGTACATTCAATTGAGCCCGTGCCACCTAATGATTTACCACGATATAAAGGTACACTCTAATATTATAAAAATTACGACATTGTTATTTAAATGATATAAAAAAATAGAAAATGCTAGCATTACTTTGTCATTTGTTCTTGTGTTGCCGAAGTGTAATTCCAGTCCTTTTCAGTTCCCAACTGATCCAATGTTAGCAGAGAAATGGATAGATTTTCCAACGGCTCTTCTCCAGCTTCTAACAACAATACGGTGACAGTGCTATCTTCAGAGAGTCTTGCTGCAATTACACTCCCTGTGGAACCTCCATCGACTAAATAAAATATCGATTTATACGTAATAGAATAAATAAATAGTTTTCATGTTCTCACCAATGATGTAATCGTACTTATTGTTGTCCGGACACTCGGATGAAACCAAGTCATGTTGAAATATAAAAAAAAAGATCAAACCTAAAAAAATATTCATAACTTTTCAATAATTTGCAGTCTGTGAAAGTAAATTATTAAATGGGGTCAGCAATGAATAGTCGCTAATGAATAGTCATTAATGAATAATCGTTAATGAACAGTAATTAATGAACAGTAATTAATGAACAGTAATTAATGAATAGTCATTAATGAACAGTAATTAATGAATAGTCATTAATGAATAACCATTAATATACTTTTATTTAAGCGAATTTTTTTCCAGTATATGATACAATTTAATAATTTATGTATTATAGTTCCATAACCACTTTTTAATAGTGTTGACAGTTTATTACTACAGAATACGGATGCAGTGATCCGGGAATAAATATTAATATGAGCAGTTAATATTAATAACACACGAGAATACACGAATTAAAAAATAATAAATACAAATGCAAGTTTATTAAACGGTTAGATATAAATTTAGGGTTAAGCAAGCGAAAAAACAAAACAATGGCACCTAAAAGATTGCTCAAATTTGAATTAATAATGAAAGCATGCAAAAACAAAGAAAGTTTGTTCGCGTGCCAAAAAAAGGGTTAAAAGTGAGCGGAGAAAAGGGGAAATTGCAGGAAAACGAGTTTGCGAAAATTCTACAAAATACTTCTTTTGTCGGTCTGAGCTTGTTCTTTTCACCATGAAAACAATCTTCTGCCAGTCCTTGGATGTGGCGGGCGTCGACTTTTGTCTGGGCAACGACAATTCGGTGCCTTTCATCGTCGGCTTTGGTGCATCTCCAAATCCCTGGTGGCACAGCTGGGACACGATACGTGAAGTGATCCAGTCAAAAACCAAAAGTAAGACTAAATTTTTCTAGAAAAACGTTTAAGCGAAGGGTTAGCCAATCGAAAAAATCGCGGACAAGATTTTGAAATTTTGCAGAAATCCTGCAGATTTCAAGATTTTCCAGAAAGTTTCCAGGATTTTCAGAATTTCTAAAATTTCTAGAATTTTGAAATCCAAAATCTTAGCCCATACGAGATTTCCAGCATTGGCTATCCCCTCGTGTTAAGTCAAAGGCAGCGCATGCGCGTGCGAACCTTGCGCCTGTCAATGTCAGAAAATAATAAACCATTAACAAAAATAAAACAGACAATTGTGGGTGGTCCAGCTAATCCTAGTTTAGGCCCGAGCAAATAAATATGTACTTTTATACCAAACTCCAGACTCGCCCATCAATATACTACTACCTATTACGCTTCTAGGTAATCTGTCCAATAACGCAGCAAAATTTACTTTTAACACTTGCTTTTTTATTTGTGCAACATACTATATTCCAAAAACGTTACGGTAGTAATTCAGCATCCTTTTAAACGTTTAACTATTCATACTATCTTTTTTAATCATATCTGACACTTTTTCTCCAATCATCAGACACGTAGCAATCGGATGAGCGGATATGATATTCGGCATGATCGATGCATCAGCAATTCTTAGATTTTTAAAACCGTGCACTCTGTAATCAGTAATGTACAATTATTAAGTTTTGTCAATATTAATTGCTGTGCACTCATTGATTACTTTAACGTGTTGTCCACCACTGCCATATGGTCACTTGCAGGCCCCATCTTGCACGAGCTTGCTGTGTGGTACACAGCAATTGCAAGATGTTTAGCTATGCATTGGTAATAAGCGTCAGACGTTATACCTTGGAACATTTCAACAATACAAAACGGTATGTATCCACCAAGATACAACTGCGGATGATATTTCTTGAATGCATTTGTACGAGCAATTGTCAAAGCAAATTTAATTCCTTCAGCTAATGTTGCTACATCATCTGGATGAGCTAAATAATTAGGATTTATAATTGGTTGATCGTAGGGGCTTTTGCTCTTAATTGTAACGGATCCGCGACTTTTAGGGCGTAGAATAACCGGAAGTAATGTCATTACATCTTTGTCTGCTGGTGGCATAGTTGCTAATAAAAGCTGAAATTTTAATGTTGATTATTAAGATGGCTGGAAATATAAATTCGTGTAGTTTAATGTACAGGTTTAATGAACTTCCTGATTAGTTGAATTATGTTATCTGAAATGAATTTCATCGCGATGTCAGGATAATCAGTGGCATTGGTGACGTGTTTACTTTGGTAAAAACAATCGGCTTCAAAACCAGCAGCGACTGTCATTGGTCCAGTTTTATTCCTATACCACTGGTCAAAATACTTTTTTGTAGTGTATCGCTTTTTGTTTAAGCTGACTGTGTCATTTAGTGTATAAAATTGTCCAGCCACGGATACGTGGTCTTGAAGATTTTGTCCTACTCCCGGAAGATCGGCTACTACGTCAATCTGCGAGTGTAGAAACATTTCCATGTGTCCAATATTATCATAAAATTAAAAATGCTTTTTTGTGGTTTTTTTACGTCGAATTTTTTTAGTGTTTCTTTAGGACCAATTCCAGAGAGCATCAGTAATTGTGGTGTGTTATAAACTCCTCCTGATATTATAACCTCTTTGTTGGCGTAAACTGTACACTCTTTTGTACACTTTGTTGCTGAACATTTTGTTGTGTATTCGACTCCAGTCGCTCGCTTGTTACTATCCACAACAATCTTTAAAAATAATAAATCAAGTAAACAATAATCTGAAGCTTTTTACTGACCTTAGTCGCTAATCTGTTAGTCAGAATTTTTAAGTTAGACCTAGACATGGCCGGTTCTAAATAATCTGTGTAACTACTGCACCGAGAACCATTTGCAATTGTTTTTGGTGTATACGTAAACCCTGTCGAAACAAAAGTACTAATCATTACAAATGAAAATGAAAACACATTTCAGACATTTACCAATCTGAGTTTTGGCATTGTAGTCAACTATCGGTTGACCAAGTTCAGAAGCAGCAGCTATAAACGCCTTAGCTATTGGAGTTTTAAAGTCTGTACGTGAAATTGTTATTGGACCACTTGTACCATGATATTTATCTATTTTTAAATAACAAGTAACCTGATTAATGATTAAATTCATCATCGATTTTGAATAAATAAATTGATCAAACCGGTATCTGGATCATGAGGAAATTGAAAATTTTCCAATTTGAGGAAATATTTCATGACATCTTTATAGCCCCATCCGTCATTTCCTGCATCTTTCCACGAATCATAATCTCTTTTATTACCGTGAGCATATATCATACAATCAACTGACCCAGTGCCGCCCAATGCTTTACCGCGGTATAATGGTACACTCTAATATTATAAAAATTACGACATCAATTTTTATTTAAATGATACAAAAAAAATTGAAAATCTTAGCATTCATTTACTTTTGTCATTGAATATACTGCAACAATGTTCTTGTGTTGTCGAAGTGTAATTCCAGTCCATTTCAGTTCCCACCTGATCCAATGTTAGCAGAGGAATGGATGCATTTTCCAACGGCTCTCCTCCAGCTTCTAACAACAATACGGTGACAGTGCTATCTTCAGAGAGTCTTGCTGCAATTATACTTCCAGTGGAACCTCCACCGACTAAATAAAACACCAATTCATTCATAATAGGAAAACTAAATATTCATGTTCGTACCAATGATGTAGTCGTATTGATTGTCGTCCGGACACTCGGATGAGCTCAGGTCGTTTTGAAACACAAGAAAAACTATCAAAGTTAAAATAATATTCATAACTGTTCAATATTCTACAGTCTGTGAAAGGATAAGGTATTGTGTGAAATACTGAAAAAATGATCGTTTATATAAAATTTTGAGATAATTATACTTATGTAATGTAGTTTCATAATACCCTTTATATACTAAACAGTTCTACACAATAGATTAAGGAAATTGAAAACAAATTTTGTCAGTTTCCGCCACGGTAAACTGAACGAATCTGTATCAAGAAATTAAGTATTTTTAAAGACGCAATAGATTTTAATCCATTTGTCTTAAAGTGTCAAAAACCAATCAAACAACAAAAATAATAAATAAAATGTTCTGTTTTTGTTGTTACAGTTGCAAACAGTTGGAGAAAACCGTCTGGTTGTCATTGAGCATACTGCAAATTAGGGTTTTTTGGAGCAGCTGACTCTATTAGCTACCCTCCTATTCTTTCTATTGGTACAGTTGACTAGCCCAATGATGCGGTGATGACACTTCATTTCTCAACTGGTCTGTCAGCGCCATTTATTGATGAGATTTGTAAGCTAATTATCTAAAATGCGTGTTGACAGCCTGCTAGCTTATAGCATGGCTTGAGACGCGTAACAATACTGATTTTATTTCTTAAAACAGGCTATAGAGAAATGAGTTTAATCTCGTACATTCTTCAAAGCACATCGCGTGACTAATTTGTCCAATCCAATTTTATCACCTGGCCCAAGGGTCACAACATTTCAATATCAAATCACGTGACCTAAAGGCCGAAATTATTTCTCCCACAAGTCATAATATTTTTTAACTATAAACATTTAAGATGAACAATCATTCACTTTCTTGAGAAATATAAATCTTCAAAAAAACAATAAAAACTCAAAAAACAACTATTCGTAATTTCGTAATTTAGCCAGGAAATACAAAACAATTTTCAATGAACTTTGATTTTTTATTTTTGCAATGTACTGTATTCCAAAACCCTAAGTAATTTAACATCATTATAAACATTTAATTATTCGTAGAATCCTTTTTAATCATATCCGACACTTTTTCTCCAATCATTAGACACGTAGCACTCGGATGGGTGGATACGATATTCGGCATAATTGACGCATCAGCAATTCTTAGATTTTTCAAACCGTGCACTCTGTAATAAACAAAAAATTACTAAGTTTCGTCAATATTAATAGCTACGCCCTCATTGATTACTTTAATGTGCTGTCCACCACTGCCATTGGGTCGGTTTTGGGCCCCATTTTGCACGAGCTTGACGTATGAAAGATACCAGTCGCAAGTTTCTTAGCTACGCACTCGTAATACTCATCAGATGTTTTATTGGGCACAGTAGCACAATACGAGGTTTGTCCACCAAGATACAACAACGGAAGGTATTTCTGAAATGCTTTTGTTTGAGCAATTTTCAAAGCAAATTTAATCCCTTCAGCTAATGTGGCAACATCATCTGGTTGATCCAAGTAATTAGGATTGATAACGGGAGGATCGTTAGGGTTTTTGCTTTTAAGAGTCACGGTTCCGTGACTTTTTGGACGGTTAATAATTGGAAGAAATGTAACCACATCTATCATTGGTAGTGGCATTGTTGCTAATACAGCCTACAATTTAAAAATAAATTATTAAGACCATTGAACACATCAATTCGTACAATTTAATTTACGGGACTGAGAAAATTTTTGAATAATGGAATAATGTTATCCGAAATGAATATCACTTCGATGTCCGGATAATCATCAGCATCTTTGACAAGTTTACTTTGGTAAAAACAATCGGTTTCGGTACTGGCACCAACGGTCATGGGGCCAGTTTTATCCTTTTTCCATTGGTCTAAATATTTTTTAGTGTCGTATCGCTGCTTGTTTAAGCTGACTGTGTCGTTTAGTGTGTAAAATTGTCCAACCACTGATACGTGGTCTTGGAGATTTTGTCCTACTCCTGGAAGATCTGCAACTACCTCAATCTGCAAGTGACAAAACATTTCTATGTTTTCAATATTATCTGAAATTTAAAAATGCTTTGATGTGGTATATTACGTTCAACGTAGTAAGTGCTGCTTTAGGTCCAATCCCAGACAGCAACAGCAATTGTGGTGTGTTATAAACTCCTCCTGATAATATGATTTCTTTGTCGGCATTAACTTTGATACAATCTTCCGTACATTTGTCTGGCGTAATACATTTAGGTGTGTATTCTATCCCAGTAGCTTTCTTATTTTCATCCACAATAATCTCAAAAAATAATAAACCATGTCAATATAAAACAGTTGTTTGAAAATATTTACTAACCTTAGTTGCGTATGCGTAAGTTATAACCTTTAAGTTATCTCTTTTCATAGCAGGTTTTAAATAAGCTACGTAACTACTGGCCCGAGAACCATTTCCGATAGTCTGTGGTGTATATGTGAACCCTGTCGAAACAAAAGTATTAATCATTCTGAATGAAGATTAAAAGACGTTTCAGATTTTTACCAGTTTGAGTTTTCGCATTGTAGTCAACTACCGGTTGTTTGAGTTCAGAAGCAGCAGCTATAAACGCTTTAGCTATTGGTGTTTTGAAGTCTGAGTGTGAAATTGTTACTGGACCATCCTTACCGTGATACTTATCTATTTTTAAATGACAACATAATCTGGTTAATAACTAAACTCATCATTGGTTTTGCATTAATAAATGTATCAAACCGCTATCGTCGTTATGAGGAAATTGATAATTTTCTATTTTGAGAAAATATGGCAAAATATCATCAAAACCCCATCCGTCATTTCCTGCTTCTTTCCACGAATCGTAATCTTTTTGATTCCCGTGAGCGTATATCAAACCGTCAAATGAGCCCGTGCCACCTAATGTTCTACCGCGAAATAACGGGACTTTCTAATGTAACGATACATTCAATTTATTTTAACTTTAAAAAAAAAATAATAAAGAAAATTAAAAATTTTTGCATTCATTTACTTTGTCATTGAGTATATCGCAACAATGTTCTTGTGTTGTCGAAGTGTAATTCCAGTCCATAGCACCCTGCAACTGATCGAATGCTAGCAGAGGAATGGTTGAATTTTCTAACGGTTCTCCTCCTGCTTCTAATAACAATACTTTGACATCTTTATCTTCAGATAGTCTTGCAGCAACTACACTTCCAGTGGTACCTCCACCAACTAAATAAAATATTGATTCGTTCGTGATAGAAAAAAAAAATATTCATGTTCTTACCAATGATGTAATCGTAATGATCGCTGCCTGTACACTTTTTGGGTGCAACTTCGTTTGTACACGCAGCTGATGAAACACCATTATTTTGAATTACGAGAAGAAAAAATAAAGTTATTGAAAACATATTCATAATTTTTTAATAGTCTGCAGTCTGCGAATGAGAACTATTAAATTGTGTAAAATGTTGGAGAAACGATTCGTTTATATAGACATTTGTGACTATTGACGCGGATTGTGTCATAAACACCTGTCAATCATTTGAACAATTCTATACAATAGGTTACGGAAATTGAAACCAAGGTTAAATAGTTTCTGAAAAAATAAATTACAATATCTATATGATAGAATTAAATAGATTTAGAGAACAAAACCTAAATTCTTTGCTAAGGGGTCATGAAACTATAACAAAAGTGCATTGGGCAATACCTGTTGGTAAAGGGATAAATAGTCATTATACAAAATACACTTTTATAGTTTTAAAGCAATCAATTATTGAAAAGAAATTTTTGACAGTTTCCGCCATAATAAATTAAAGAAATCTGCTGCATGAAAGCTTACGACACAATAGATTTTAACTCATTTGTCCCCAATTCCAATGGAACAACAATAGAAAACTAATAACATGCCAGTTTTTGTTGTTACCACTCAACGTGCAGTAAATACAAACAATTCACGAAAGGTTAAAGTTTATTTTTGATGCATCCTCAAAATTTATTGTAATGCACATCATTTTACTTAAGTTCTTTTGATCCCAAACCATAATGTTAATTTTGGCAAAAATGCATTGCCAAGATATATTTTGAGCTTTGCGCTGGCTACTTTTCGGATTGATTTTTGTCAATATTTGGTAGGAATATTAATATTCGTATTAATACAGCAACAACAATACCACAAGTATTGTTATACTACCAATCAGGGCAGGATTAATAAATAGGCAGAAGAGTTAGACCTAAACATGGCCGGTTTTAAATACACTGTGTAACTACTGCACTAAAACCCATTTGCGATTGTGTTTGGTGTATACGTAAACCTTATCGAAACAAAAGTACCAATCATTCCAAATGAAGATGAAAACACATTTTAGACATTTACGAATCTGAGTTTTGGCATTGTAGTCAACTATCTGTTCAACAAGTTCAGAAGCAGCACCTACAAACGCCTCAGCTATTAGGGTTTTGAAGTTTGTACGTGAAATTGTTTATTGGACCACTTGTACCATGATATTTACCTATTTTTAAATAACAACATAGCCTGGTTAATGATTAAATCCATCATCGATTTTGAATAAATAAATGTATCAAACCGCTATCTGGATCATGAGGAAGTTGAAAATTTTCCAATTTGAGGAAATATTTTATGACATCTTCATAGCTTTACGGATAAAGCATTTTCTGCATTTTGATATTGAATATACTGCAACAATGGTCTTGTGTTGTCAAAGTGTAATTCCAATCCATTTCAGTTCCCAACTGATCCAATGCATTTTCCTACGGCTCTCTTCCAGCTTCTAACAACAATACGGTGACAGTGCTATCTTCAGAGAGTCTTGCAGCAATTATATTTCCAGTGGAACCTCCACCGACTAAATAAAATATTGATTTATTCATTATAGAAAATACAAATATTCATGTTCTTACCAATGATGTAGTCGTATTGATTGAGCTCAAGTCGCTTTGAAATACAAGAGAAACTATCAGAGTCAAAATAATATTCATAACTGTTCAATAATCTGCAGTCTGTGAAAGGAAATTATTAAATTGTGTGAAATACTGGAAAAATAATCGTTTATATAAAATTTTGAGATAAATATACTTATGTAATGCAGTTCCATAATCACCCTTTATATATTAGACAGTTCTACACAATAGGATTAAGGAAATTAAAAACAAAATTTTGTCAGTTTCCAGGTCCGCCACAATAAACTAGACAAATCAGTATCAAGGAATTAAGTATCTTTAAAGTCGCAATAGATTTTAATCCATTTGTCCTAAAGTGTCATAAAACCAATTAAACAACAAAGATAATAAATAAAATGTTTCGTTTTTGTTGTTACAGTTGCAAACAGTTGTAGAAAACCGTTTGGTTGTCATTGACCATACTGCAAATTAGGGTGTTGCAGTACTTATAGATTTGAGCCGTTTTTAGGCACGGCGATAAAAGTCCTGCAGTTATCTGCCATGTTATTTATTGTTGTAGTTGATAACAATCTGTTAATGCTAATAGCGCGATGATCTTTAGTTAGTACTTACGTAACAATATTTCGGTGCTGTATGTATTAAATTTCGTACTAATATGACGTGGAATACCGATTTTCTTTCTCCGAATTTATCTCAACTCACACGAAAAATGGTTTGAAACTATCCACGATGATCAAACTGAAGAAAAGATGTAATACAAAGTTGAAAAACAAGAATATTTAACTACATTCCAAAAGTAGCGTTTCAGTCGTTTTAGTCGTGTCGTGTTTATTGGTATAACGTCACATCCGGCAAAAGTCTGTATCTGTGGCGCCAACACGGCTAAAACGCTAACGTGAATACGAGCACGTTTTAACAGACACGACACGGGTGTAGTTTGTTGCTAACCAATCGACTATTTTCTTCTTCTGTGTAGTGGAAATTTGGTTTTGACTACATGATTAGACATTTAACAGCCAAATGAAACAAATTACAATTTTGAAATTATTTTTTTAAGAAAAATAAATTAACTAAAAGGAGGTCAAAACGATATTTATGTTTGGCTATTTTGCAAGAAGCTCAAAACGAGGTCAGAACAAAGCAAACAAGAAATGCCTAAAACGACTAACACGGCGTTTTAGAATGTAGCTAGTAGTGATTTTATTTCTTAAAACAGGATACAGAAAAATGAGGGAATTTAATCCTTTACATTCTTCAAAGCACATCATGTGACCAATTGGCCCAATCCAATTTTCTCACCTGGCCCAAAGGTCACAACATTTTAATATTAAATCACGTGACCTAACGGTCAAATATATTTCTTCCACAAATCATAATTTTTTTTTATCTTTAAACATTTAAGATGAACAATTATTCAATCTCTTGAGAAATATAAATCTTCGCAAACACAATAAAACCTCAAAAAAACAACTATTCGTACTAACTAAACAATTATTTTTACCCTTTATCCAAAATTATAGAACTTTAAAAACATGACAAATCATCAACACATCACTAAACAAGAATCTTTCTTTGCACTTTTGAAAAATCTAGTTTTCGCAGTATGCATGTCACTCGCACGTGCTGCACTATTCGATGCACTGCAACCAAGCCATTATTTTGGCTTTACAGACACAAAGTTTATTTCTGTATTGTCAGATCAAATTCACACTTGCCCGGTCTATTTTTTTAGTACTGTAGTCAAGGTAAGACAGTTGACCACAATTTCTGGAGCTAGGACACCGGGCCAAAACTGACGTCATTGGATCTCAATAAAACACAGTTAAACCAAAAAGAACTTTTTATTTCCTACAACAGTACACACACATTCGTTAGTAGCATTCAACTACCAACCACTAAAACTTCAGGTTTGTTTTTATATATTTATATATTTATATATTGCTAACTATTATATTTTTTGATAATTTAGCCAGGAAATACAAATCAATTTTCAATGAACTTTGATTTTTTATTTCTACAATATACTATATTCCAAAAACGTTAGTAATTTAACTTCATTATAAACATTTAATTACCCTTTTTAATCATATCCGACACTTTTTCTCCAATCATCAGACACGTAGCACTCGGATGGGTGGATACGATATTCGGCATAATTGATCCATCAGCAATTCTTAGATTTTCCAAACCGTGCACTCTGTAATGACCAATCAATAACTAAGTTTCGTCAAAATTAATTGCTATGCCTTCATTGATTACTTTAATGTGCTGTCCACCACTGCCATTGGGTCGGTTTTGGGCCCCATTTTGCACGAGCTTGACGTATGATAGCCACCAAACGCAAGTTTCTTAGCTACGCACTCGTAATACTCGTCAGATGTTTTATTGGGCACACCAGCACAATACGGGATCTGTCCACCAAGATACAACAACGGAAGGTATTTCTGAAATGCTTTTGTCTGAGCAATTTTCAAAGCAAATTTTATCCCTTCAGCTAATGTGGCAACATCATCTGGATGATCCAAGTAATTAGGATTGATAACGGGAGGATCGTTAGGGTTTTTGCTTTTAAGAGTCACGGTTCCTCGACTTTTTGGACGTAGGTTAACTGGAAAAAATGTAACCACATCTATCGTTGGTAGTGGCATTGTTGCTAATACATCCTACAATTTAAAAGTAAATTATTAAGACCATTGAACGCATCAATTCGTGTAATTTAATTTACGGTATTGATGAAATTTTTGATTATTTGAACAACGTTATCCGAATTGAATAACACTTCGATGTCCGGATAATCATCAGCATCTTTGACAAGTTTACTTTGGTAGAAAC
>JAQFXT010002338.1:0-12587 GCA_034683725.1 Strigamia crassipes
CGAAATGACCCGCCATACGTCAGACGACGCATGCGCCGAGTCTAGTAATTCTGCCCCCAGAATGTAACCGTCACATCCTGACCAACGGTAAAGTGTCGGATCGGCGACCTCTTATTCGTGGACCAGCACCGGTCTGCAGACCACACTTTGGGAAGTGCTGAACTGGATAACTACCAAAGCTGCCATATCTGCTCCCGAATATAATGGTATTGTGTTGTATTCGAGTTTGTTCAAAAACTCGATTTTTCTAAAGTTTCAGAATTTTTTCGAATATAACACAACTACCAATACAACTGTTGTATTTGAACAGTGTAATTTTGAATGCAACACCATAGTGTTGTATCCGAATATGACTGAAAATTTTCAAGATTGACCGCATTTGTACAAAATACAAAATGGGTTAGCTTAAATGCTAGTCTTCATCACTTATGGACGAAGTAATGCTGTTAATGCTAATTGAAATTATTAATAGTTAATGGAAAAATTTTGATTTGTAAAGAAACAAATCGATTTATTTGGTGCAAAAATTGTTTGATTTAGATAAAATATGAGCAGAAATTTTTTGTTTTAGATAAAATATGGGCAGACATTTTTTGTTTTAGATCAAAATTTGAAGGAAAAGTATTTTTTGAATATTACAACTCTTGTGTTGTATTCGAACACAACACAATACCTTTATATTCGGGGGAAGAAGGTAGTGCAGAACACTTCCCACAATGTGTGCTTAGTCAGTTGATTGTCTATTGGCAGCTGCACACTACCTGGTCATTCTACATGTTTACCAAGTTGAGAATTTACCAAGAATTGTTTGTTTGTTTGTAACTTGGTAAATTGTAGCCAAGTTTTCGCTAACCATCTAGTAATAAGATATGAAACGGAGCGATGGAGATTTTGCAGAATTCAATTTTACCGTACACTTAGACAAACTAAGTTTTATCGAAATTTATCGGGGGTTGTTTGTATTGTTGACGATTATGATGTCGACTTCTTGAATGATGCTTTAATTCAACAAGGTAAAAATTTGACATAGGTAAAAATAGGTTAGGTCAGGTTAGGATAGGTTAAGTTAGGCGTCGACAACATGCCGTCGACAACACAAACCGCGTCCAATTTATCACTAGAATTCAACATATTCTGTAAGATCTCGATATTGGCAATGACAGATATTTAACGTACTACGTTACAGTATGATTTTACAACGTGTGGAATGTTTTTGTTTGGGGCGAGCTTAGTTCTTCTCATCTTCGGCATTCTCACAATATTTCTGTACGATCGGATTTGGAGCCTTATTTATTCTGCTCTGGCTGCCATACTTTTTACTCTGGTTTGCATTTTACTTTTTGTTAATTTCGTATCGGATGTAATTTTTTAAATTAATTTTGTAGTATTTAGCATTTGATACTCAACTTATTATGGGAGGAAGATCAATTGAACTCAGTCCTGAAGAATATATTTTGGGTGCATTGATGCTGTATGTTGATATTATTATGATTTTTCTTAATATTGCCAATTTGCTACAAGGTTAGAAACTAAATGTATGGAATATATAAATTTGTAAATTTGATTTATTTCTTTTTAGGTTCTTAGTAGTGGACATATGGCACGACTGAACGAAATGTTACTCAGTATTTTAGTTTAGTCTATTCTGCTAGTTTAACATTTGTGGGAGAAATAAACAAATCTCAACAAAAAAATTCGAAATGTTTTTTATCAACAACACCAGAAATTATAAAACTGAAAAACAAATTAGAAAAGCGGTTACTTTCATTCTCGCTATTCCCTCGTTACTGTTGGGGTTTTGCCACAGCAATGCATTGACAATCTTGGACGTTGTGGTTTTTTTTTTTTTTTCCGTGGAACTGATGTAATTAAGCAAACTACAAAATACGTTGAAAGTAATTTTTATAAATTTAAATCAAATTTAAATCAAACTTAAAATAAATTCCGCAGGGTTCCTAATCCGCAGAATAATATTGTAAATCAATTCTGCAGGGTCCCGAATCCGCAGAAACATTTTTTTTATTTTTTTTAACAAGTGGCCAGATGCCAAAGTGGCCGTATGGCCGAACAAGTGGCCGAACGGCCGAACAAGTGGCCGAACGCCACTTTTAAGTGGCCGAACGAGTGGCCGAACGGCCGAACAAGTGGCCGGACACTACTTTTATGTGGCCGAACGCCAATATTCCATGGCCTAATTTTTACGCAGTTGCGACGTGAATATAACGTTATTGCAACGTTGTCTGCGGATTAGGGACCTGTGTAAATCGTATTCTGCGGATTAGGGACCTGCAGAAATGGGACTCTGCGGAATAGGGACCTGCGGAATTGGGCCTCTGCGGAATAGGGACGCAACACATTTTTATACGTTTATTTACAATTTTAATTAAAATTTTACAATTTTTAATATCTGTGGAAATGGGACTCTGCGGATTAGGGACGCAATTTCTGCGGATGAGGGATCTGCGGATTAGGTACTCGTCGGAATATTCAATTGCCATTTACTCGCAAGACTGAGCACTGGTTAGGAAACGTAATTTACGATTATATCTAGAAGAAAACAATGCCATGAATCAACAAATAAGGTGAAGTTTGCACAATTATTTTTATTACATCAACATAAAGCACAGAATTGTCTCGGTTAATATTTGTAATGTATAAAGATGCAGTATTAGACATTTCTCTGAATAGTTATTTTTATCTACTAACACAGATTTGGCATGTACTTAAACAAAATTACATAGATACGCAACATTGTAAATTCGAATTTAATACAATGTTTATAAATTTCTCCACTTTCAAAAGCAAATTTAATTCTCATTTAAGCAGCTAAGAAAATCACATACTGTATTGTCATAACACAACAATCTAAATTCACAGATTCCATTGCAGTTATTAATTCAATATTGTCTAGACTATTAATTTTCAAAATGTTAAAGCAGTTTGTAAATGAAGTCAGTCGGTTATCTACAAGTCAACTTACAATCAACAACAAAAATAAACGTATTTCTTTTTTCCATCGTCAGTAAGATCGTACAAATCAATTCTTGGTTGTTTTGGTTTGGGATTTTTGGTACCGAAAAATACCGATTTACCGATATTTTAAACATTGGATACCGAGATACCAGTTTTGCAAAAAGTTTGGTATAACAAAGTAATGAGTAATCAAATAAAACCAATAGAATGGCAGAATAGTGAAACCAAACCAACAGACCCAAGGATCATCATTGACTTCCCAATTTCGCCACCCGTGGTCGCTCACACCAACGTAATAACATCCCGCTTCGGCCAACGAACTCGGCCCTCCCACTGGAACGACTTTCAGTAAAGGTTGGTCTGTTTTCAATCGATTTTCGTACGTTGTGTAACTCGAGTGTTTCGGTGCAGTGTGTTCATTGACCTCCAACAACTTTAACGGCATCATCCGTCCTTTCTCCGGCTTCAAAAACACTTCCATCTCGTAATTATATCTCCCGCCGCACGACTCGTCCGTCGGCGTCTCCAAAACTTCGATACCCTCGACTTCAGACGAGCATCGCAGCGGAATATTCCCCACGCTGTATCCACAAATAAATGGACATCTCCTAAAATGTTTTCTATGCTCAATAACGGGATCGTCTCCAACCTCCCAGTCGGCGATGACTCCACGACAGAAGAAACACTGGACTCGATCGTGATCTTGCAAATAGAAAAATCCGTTTCGAGCCAAATCTTCCAACTTGACAACCTCCGACGGCCATCCCCGAAAGGTTTTCAAGCGTTCGGCTTCGCTCCTCAAGCAGCTGAAGTTTTCCAAGGCCTTTTTTGCTTTCCATCGGTCAGACGTGGCGGCCGTTGCTGCTGAAGCGGCGAACAGAATGTGCAGGTCTTGGGGCCGCGATGCCAAATCTTTTTCTTGTACGTAAACAGCGCAGTTGTTGAATGTGTGTGTGTGAATATCAGTTTGTACGTTTCTTGCACTTTCAATGGTTTGGGAAACGGCTCCGCAGCTTTCTCCTCTAGGTTCGTTGGAACTCATAATTTAAAATAGAGCGTCAGTAAATAATATGACTCGAATATTCACTGCAAACAAGTAGTGATCTTCAAATGTCAGCACAATTTACTCAAGTTGGTTGTTTACTGATTTCCACTTTTATCTTATCAAGTAACTATGACAAATTTTGTGACGTATCAGATATTGATAAGTTTCTAGCTGTTTGTTTATTTGTGTTTGTATAAACAGCTAAAGCAAAATACAAAATATACTTAACTGTGAATGGGTGTAAGGCAATTACGTTTTTATTCCACGTACGGGAAAAAAGAATACAAAAAAAAATACAAAAAATACCAAAAAAAAAAAAAATGTACAAAACACCAAAAATAGGAAAACGCTTAATAATTTTTGAAGTGAATTTCCGTTTCGAGCTCTGGGACAACATTAGAATTTGCTGGGAAAAAGTATAAAATAAAAAGTGGATCAACAAAACACGCATTTGGAATTGTGGGTGAATTTTTCCCTAAAACATTTCCTTGACTTAGTTTCGTACATCGTGTGAATAAAAAATTGCACAGTCAACAAATGACTGAACAAACTTACAATATACCGTATAATAAATGTTTTAAAAAATTAAACCAAAATTGAACCATTTTACTAGATTCTTTTTTCTTTCTTTATAAATGATTTTTGAAAACCAATTACGATAAGTTTCACATTGCGGCACAGTAGGAACTGTACTCAACTATATCTTTTTATGCATTCAGTGGCGTAGCTAGAACTTTTGCCAACCGATGGGGTCTCTGAGTTTGCTCCCCCACACTCTAAAAAATGTCACAAAAAAAATTGCAAAATTTTGTGGATTTTTGAAACATTTTGCAAATTTTTGCCCTGTGCATTTAATTGTGATTCAATCAATTCATGAACAAAATAAAACATCAAATAAGGTAAAGTTTGTTAATTATTTTATTACATCAATGTAATGTAAATTGTAAATTGCAAATCAATAAAATGTAAATTTTAATTGAGTGTAGTAGACATTATTTTAACATTTGCAATGTGTAAAGATGCAGTATTAGACATTTTTCTGAATAATTATATTTAGCTACTATAACACACACATTTGGCATGTACTACTTAAACAAAATTATAATACGCTAAAACCCCAAATTATCTTTTTTTTATAGACACTACACTGTAGTTATAAAAATTTAAACCTTGATGATGGCATAGTATCTTCCTCACATATTCTGGGATCACATCATGGGTTAGGTCAAAATTGGACAACTTTTTCCTGAGAGCAAGCAACTGATTGGGTTTTGCTACTAAATTTACTCTATTCCAATGTTTGCGCTCGAGCCCTTTTGTTAATTCAGATAAATCAGAAAACTCTTTGAACTTATACATAGACAAACCAATCGTTGTTAATCGA
Organism: Strigamia crassipes; assembly: GCA_034683725.1. Lineage (NCBI taxonomy): Eukaryota > Metazoa > Arthropoda > Chilopoda > Geophilomorpha > Linotaeniidae > Strigamia > Strigamia crassipes. The sequence continues at coordinate 5,403 of JAQFXT010002338.1, forward strand.
TAATTGGTTTGTCCAGAAAATTGACTGGCTTTAATATCGTTCATATATTGGAATAGATTTCCTGTGTTTTTAACTTTGTGATTTTCAGGAATCATCATCAATTCCACAACCGGAAGATTTAGGATGACCTTTGCTAGCACTGCAGCATCATGTTTGGTAGATTCAAATTCAATACATAATGTTTGTAAATTCCTCCACTTATAAAAGCAATTTTCATTTTCATTTAAGCAGCTAAGAAAATCACATATTGTCATAACACAACAATCCAAATTCGCAGGTTCCATTGCAGTTATTAATTCAATATTGTCTAGACTATTAATTTTCAAAATGTTAAAATAGTTATTAAATGAAATTGGTTGTCTACAAGTCCACATACAATCAACATAAAAATAAACGTATTTCTTTTTTCCACCATCGGTAAGATCGTACAAATCAATGCTACCTTCGTCCCACAATAAATCAACTTGCAAAGATGTCAAATACCATGATTGACTTGCAGCGCGAGTAAAACTTCTCACATCTAGCTTCTCCTCTACACATAAATTTAGAGATTGAACCTGATTATTTTCCAAGAGAGCCGTAACAACATTTAATGAAAATTCAGTTGAAATATGAACCGTTAAATGTTGATATTTGATTTTAATTAATGTTTTGTGAATGTTAATAAATTTTAAAAATGCTTCTGCAATCTGTGTGTCGAGAATCGTCAATTCACACGACTCGATAATGGATGATGATGCAGCAAAATGTAAAATGTCTTTTAATGTTCCTTTTCGTAGATCTTGGTGGGAAAAACTTTGTGGTTCTTTACACGGTACATTCGAGAATACTGTTACAAACACTTCATCATCTTCAAAATTGACATCTGATAACATTCCCAATTTTGGATTTAAGTCAAACTGCAAACAAGTTTCAATTTCATTCTTGCATTTGCCTGATGCAGTCATTGCAGCATCCATGAATAATTCTGACGAAATGCTTTCATGAATCTCAGTAATATCAATTGCTTTAATTTTCTCAAATTTCATTCCATATTCCAGACATTGCCACTTTAAACCAGAGGAGTCAATAATATGTACAATGGATGGAATAAAATTTACCAGACATTTGCTCTTATGAAGATTCTGTGATGAACATTCTGAGACTAGTTCCACTGACCATTCTAAAAACAATGAAAACCACCCACTAAATGATTTAATTTGGGATAACAAATTGTCCAAATTTTTCTGCATTAAGCCAGCAAGAAATGACAATACTAGTGATGTTCCACCACTATCCAAGAAATGATTTACAACTTTTTGTAAAAGGTTTTCTGTGGCTTCTGTTTTGTTAAAAGTGAGGTTTGTCCACAGAGCAAATGCAGCTGCAAACTCCAAGAAGGTTAAGTGTAGCCCCTCATAATGAGTTTTTGATGTAAATAATTTATTTTCTTGATGGCTTATTAAAATTCCAAATTCATAGATTTCCTTTGTCAAACCATCACTCTTGAAGCTTAATTCAGGGCTGTCCAACACGCGGCCCGCGACCTCAGTTTTTGCGGCCCGCTCCGCGGGCTTCTAAATGTATAAATTACCCTTAAATATGAAATTTCCTACTAACTTTTTTTTAATTTGATATTTTTTTAATAATTTAAAATAATAATACAAACGCGGTTTTTCTTTGTATATGTATACCATACCTATTAAAACTCACTGATAAAGTTGCATAAGAAGTATTTATTTTGCGGCCCTCCAAACCGCATTTTTTTTTAAAGCGTCCCTTGGGGCACTTGCAGTTGGACAGCCCTGGCTTAATTCATTGCTCAGTAATTTTTCTGCTGCTAACATTCCAAAATCTCGCATTTGCTTCTGAATATTGCTGGGTTGTCCATTAAAGCAAAACAGATCAAAACTATCATCGATTTGCAAATGTCGTTTTGCATAATTATGCTTTATGCTGGAATTAAACAGTCTTTTGAAAAACTGAGTTGCGGTAGAGAATTCTTCCAAGTCTCCCTCTTCTTCTAACATAATTGGTAGCAACATGAAAAATAACGGTGAGTCAAACAACTGCAACGCCTTCGATAAGTATTCCAAAATTTTTTTAACTATTTGTTTAGGCATGTATTTCTCCAAAAATTCTCGTTTGTCTTCAACATTCTGAAAACCTAATATCGTTATTTGCTTATCGCAAAAATCTTGACTTATATTGGACACTCCATACGACTCTGTTAGTTCTCTCTTACTACACTTGAACAAACCTGTCCGACAAGTCACCAACACAGTTGCGTCATTGTACGTTTGCCTGTGGAGTATTTTTATAATTTCCTTCCAATCTTCTGAATTCGCTTCGTCTAATCCATCTAATATGAAAAGAGTATCTTTTTCATGCCTATTTACTAGTTGAACAATGTCATCTTGCCGATAACCACAGTAGTTTCTTATTTTTTCAATTTGTTTTTCAATGCTTCGACCGTGTAATTGTCGCAACGAAATAAGGAACGCGAGTTCAAAGTGTTTGATGTATTCTTCATTCTTCGCCCAGTCGTAGACGAGTTTGCACGCCAGTGTTGTTTTGCCAAATCCAGGTTGGCCCTCGATTTGTATCCGCGATGGTTTTTCGGAATAATTGGATTGAAAATATCATTGATCTGAATCGACGCTTTTGAAATGTTTAGTTCAAGTTTGACAAAATATTTATCCATTGACAAATCCGTTCTTTCTTCTATCCATTCGATCTTTGGCAAAGTAATTTTTTTGTACATTTGTTGCAGTTTTTCTTTTAAGACAGAATGTGATGTGTCGGTTTGTGATGGAAAGAATAAATTAGGCAGCACTTGAACAAGATGACTTAGTTGCCATTTTTATCACATAACATGTTAAAGTTTTTACAACAATATATAACTATGGAAACGAACTGAATTAAATTTGCAAACGGAATAGTTTGTGTTAAACGTTCACTGGGACTAGCCGTTCTCAACTTTTTTCTGTCGGGTTCATTTGCTAGAAGTATAAATTGTTTAATCCAAGGTTTCTACGCTTCATCCTAAATATGTGACAAAACTTACAATCTTGTCCTTGTATGTAAACAGTGCAGTTGTTGAATGTCTGTGTGTGAACACCAGTTTGTACGTTCCTTGCACTTTCAATGGTATAAGAAACGGCTCCGCAGCTTTCTCCTCTATCGGTGATAGGTTCGTTGGAACTCATAATTTAAACCGGAACGTCTATAAAATATTGGTCTGACGTCAGTGGAGCGGAATTCAGAAGCGCGGAATTCAAATTCCGCGCTTCTGAATCTGATTTTTAACTTAGAAAAAAAAACAAGAAAACAAATATTCACTGGAGCGGAATTTTGCAATTCCGCTCTAGTGAATATGGATAAATGAAATGGCGTGGAATTCAAACAGTGTATACATTCAAAGTGCCGAATACATTAAAAAAAACTAGTAAGGTGAGGTTGGGCATTGTTAGGACAAAAAAACATCTCAATATACGGATATTCACTAGCGCGGAATTTTTAAATTCCGCTCCACTGAATTCCGCTTCAGTGATAACGGCCCAAAATATCCATTGTACAGTGGTGGCCAAAAAAGGCAATATTTACTGTTTTAGCAAAGATAAAAACCATGTAGCACTTTTTTGTTTTAACATATGAGATCAGCATTAAATTTTGGTCTAAATACCAATAAGAACTCAGTTAAATTTGCGTGTATGAGATAAATCTGTACGGTTGATAACAAATGTGACTGGACAAAAGTTTAGCAACAAGATAAAAGAATTGCATATCAGTGTAGATTTTTAAAATTCAAGCACTTTTTGTGGTCAATTTACATGAGAAATGATGTCAAGTATTTCTTCAGGTGGGTAAGAGTGGGAAAATTTGATTCCAGAAATTTGAGCAGTAACAAAGACTACATGAAGAGGGTGTATTTGATGAATATCGATGGATTGGGATGGATGTGAAATAAAGGGGCGACCCGCTAGCGTTAGCGTTAAAACGGAAGTGGTTCCGTAAACAAATTTATTACGGTATACGCATAGGACGCCAGGTGGCGCTCATACAATAGTGACATCATAGATACTCAATACTTTCACTCTTTGATGGCACAATGTAAGATACATAACAAAAATAGTTAAAGTATGGTAAGCAAAGAATACAATTATTTTAAATTCAACAATCCCATTTTCTTCGCACACCAGTTGTTTTTCCTTTGCCAGTCCCTTTGTAAGGACGTCCGCGACCATTTCCTTCGTTCCAATAAACTTCACAGTGATGTGGCCATTCTTGATAACTCCTCGAACAAAATGATGCTTAATGTCTATATGTTTTGTCCGCGAGTGATAGACTGTGTTTTTAGACAAATTCAGTGCGCTCTGGTTATCCGAATGAACAACAATTGGATCTTTACACTCATTGAGCTTCAATTCCTGAATGGCTCGTCGCAGCCATATTGCCTTATTTGATGCCATGGATAATGACATGTACTCCGCTTCTGTGGTCGATTCTGCAACTGTTGGTTGTTTCTTGCTTGACCAACTGATTGCTCCACCTGCTGTCATAAAAACGTATCCAGTGGTTGACTTCCTTGTGTCCAGACATCCGGCGTGATTGGCGTCTGTGTATCCGACAACTGTTGAACTCCTTGTAGTTCCGTAAACCAGTTTCGTGTTGATAGTCCCTTGCAGATATCGCATGATGCATTTCACTGCAATCCAAAGAAGTGGTTTGAAGTTGGAATTAAATTTACTGACCACTCCCACGGCTTGGGTGATATCGGGCCTTGTTGCTTGAGCTGCATACAGTAAACTTCCTACTGCTTCTTGGTACGGTATCTTGCTCATCTTCGCCTTTTCTCTTGCATCCTTCGGCGCCATGGAGTTGGTGAGTTTTGCGCCTGGGTCAGTCGGTGTTGAGACTGTGTTGCAATCCGACAGGCCAAAACGCTTCAATATTTCCTTAATGTATGCCGACTGGTCCAAGCTGATTGTTCCTGTCTTCCAATCCCTTAAAAACTTGATGCTAAACTTCGATAAAAGTTCACCTTTTATCTGATTTTTCATCACCGAACTGCTAGAGAAAATAAGCAAGTCATCGACATAAACAGCAACAATTACAATTCCACTTTCTTCCCGCACAAAATAAACACAACTGTCAAAGTTCGAACGTGTCAAACCAATTTCAATTAAGCCTTTGTCAAGGAGCTCGTACCACGCTCGCCCAGCCTGTTTGAATCCGTACAGCGCTTTCCGCAGGCGACAATATTTTACTTTGCCGCCGAGTTGCTGTGCGAGTCTCTTCGGCTGTTTCATATAAATCTCCTCCTTCAGTTGTCCGTGCAAGAAAGTCGTTACTGCATCCATCTGGTCGATGTCCCATCCATTTGCGGCAGCCATTGCCAAAAGGAGCCGCAAAGTTGTGTATTTGACCACTGGCGAGAACGTCTCGTCATAGTCAATGCCATTTACTTGTGAGCATCCGTGCGCTACCAAACGCGCTTTGTACTGCTCGATGTTCCTGTCTGCCGTTTGTTTGATGCGAAAAACCCAGCGACACGTAATGGGTTTCCTTCCTGGTGGTAAGTCTACAAGCTCCCACGTTTTACACTTGTCCAGTAAGTCCAATTCCAGCAATATCGCCTGTTTCCATTCATCTGCATCAGGGCGTTGCATGGCTTCACTGTACGAGTTAGGATTGTCCCCAAACTGTTCCATTGCCGTATAAAGAACGTAGTTTTCCGCTAAATGCCTTGGAGGTCCGCAGTTGCGTTGTAATCGCCCTTCCTGCGGTGTTAATTTGAGTGCTGCTGCATCGTCTACCTCATCCTCTGAATCGATAATTATGCCAACGGCATCTGCGTCTATGATCGGTGCATCAGGGACAATAATTTCAACAATGTCTTCGGCATCCGGTTTAACATTCGCAACATCAGTATTTGTCGGTGCTGTAACATTGCCGTCTTTCCAAATCGTTTCTACAAGTTCAAAGAAAGGATGTATTTTATCAAAAAGCGTATCAGATTTTCCGTTTGTGCTTTCGTCAAACACAACGTTGCGTGATATTGTTATTTTTCTGGATGTGATGTCAATCAACCGGTAGCCTTTAGTTGCGTCACAATACCCCACAAAAGTTAGTTTTTGATTTTTGGCGCCCCATTTCCGACGTTTTTCCTTTGGTATGTGAAAATGTGCGCTACATCCGAAAGTCCTCAGTCCACTAATGTCTGATTTTACACTACTCCATGCCTCTTCTGGGGTTTTATCTGGAACTGCTGCTGTTGGCAAACGATTTTTTAGATGTGCTGCTGTCATGATGGCTTCTCCCCAATACTGGTTGCCAAGCGACGCATCCTGCAGCATCGATCTCGCCTTTTCCACCAGAATTCGATTTGTCCTTTCGGCCACACCGTTTTGTTGTGGTGTGTATGGCACTGTCAGCTCATGGACAATTCCATGTTGGTCCATGTAGTCCTTAAATTTCATAGCGACGTATTCCGTGCCATTGTCCGATTGAAGTCGTTTTATTTGCCATCCCGTCTGTTTCTCTACCAGCGTCTGGAATTCCTTAAATCTGCTAAAAACTTGATTTTTATGTGTTAGCAAATAAACAAAAGTTTTTCTAGAATGGTCGTCAATAAATGTTAAAAAATATTTGGCTCCTCCTATTGTTGCATCCGCCATTGGACCACACACGTCAGAGTGCACAAGTTCTAATTTTTCTTTTGACCGTGGTGTGCTGCTGCTTGGAAATGGCACACGGTGTTTAGACATGGGTCACACACTTTGATCAAACTCGCTTCTTTGCCTGAGGCGTTGAAACCATTTACCATTTGTTGTAGTGTTTTCATTCCCCCATCACTTAAATGTCCAAGACGCCTGTGCCAAAGTTCGTTGCTCACATTGCTCGAGGTTGCACATTTCAGCGCCTTTCTGCTCTTGCTCGTGGTCACGACGTCCAATCGGTACAGTTTGTCTTGATCTCGGGAAGTTCCTACCATCACAGCACCATACTTGCGTATTTCACACCGTCCATTTCGAAAACATATTTCCGCTCCATTCTTTTCCATTTGCCGCACAGATATTAAGTTTGCATCTAAACCTGGTACAAAATAAACATCCGGAAATTCCACCATCTCTGGCTTTCCATTAATTTTTACCACCAGTTTTACAGTTCCAGTATGCTGCGCATGCAGCACACCACCGTTTG
>JAQFXT010002339.1:0-12580 GCA_034683725.1 Strigamia crassipes
CTTGAGTTTTCTTCTACAACAAATACTTGAGTTTTCTTCTACAACAAATACTTGAGTTTTCTTCTACAACAAATACTGCCTGGAAATTAGAAACTAGGCTTGTTTTCGTATTGCAGTTTATACTAGTCGATTTCCCTCCCACCCTCGGTTAAACCAAGGTAATTGGATATCCCGTATACAAACAAAGTTATAAACTAAGGAAGTCTCGCATGAAACCTCAGCTTTAATGTTTGTTTCCACCTTCCGCCTTCCCTATTGTTTACTATCGGTTCCCCATTACAGGCCTTAATAGTTTCATTTAGAGAACACCTATTCAAAGCCAACTTGAACTAAAGTCAACTTAAATTTGGTTACAACATTTTACACTATAAGCTTTGCATCTAAAAGATAGCATTTAAACTTTAAGTCCAATCCCTCGACTCGATACGTTCCCCAAAGACAATAACTCGTGAATTGTGCAGGGTATTTGTTTCCAACAGATCAAAAACAAAATAAATTTAGTTTGCTCGTTCCATCACAGACAAATTGTGTATCATATAAACAGTTTAATAAATTGATAAGAGCAAACAAGCTCTATACGAGACATTTATTGTTACGAATTGAATTCCTACAATTCCTACAAAAAGAAATAATTTCTTTGACAATAGATAAAAAAAAAAAACATTTTTGAGAAAAATAAACAAAATTTTACAAAAAAATACAGATAGCTGGATCCAAAAAGCCTGTCTAAAACTACACTTAAGACATGTTTTGTTTAAATGTTGTGCGCATGCCCACTGCAAAAGAATCAACTGCCATATTTTTTTTTTTTTTTAAAAACATTTTTTTTTTCAGGCTAAAGAACCATATACATCCATTCATCTGTGGGACGGCTTTCACGAAAACCCAACCATGCTTTCACACTGACACAATTAGGAAAACCACAGGGAACCCAGTTGAAGAAGATGGCAGATTTTCTGGCGATAGAAACAGTACCTAAATCGGATTAGGATGGAAAAACAACTGGAATTCCCAACACATCACCCATCCAAGTTCTGACCAGGCCCAATGCTGCTTAGACCGTACATCATGTTCACGCCAATGGATCTAGATTTGTCCAATCCGTTTCAACTGAACGGAGTTCAAATGTTCACTTGGATTTTGTTGTGTTCGTACCAACGATGATTCAATCCAACAATCAACATGACCAGTGAACAATGAATACTGTAGACATTGTTATTTAAATGTACATGTTGGTCATCAGTCAAGCAGTTTCAATGAGTGACTTTCTTGGCAATACATAACAAAAAATGTGGAATTTTTTATTGCCCATTCATAAAAGCGCCCCCCCCCCCCTCCGCCCCCACAGACCCTCACATTAATTCACAAAAAATAGTCATTAAAAAAGGGCTTTAGTACGAGTAATAGACGGTACCTAGCTTCAGTGTTGGGCCAATACCGGAAAAAAAATACCGCAGCCCGGTACATAATACCTTTTTTACACCGTTTAGCAGTCCCGGTATCGGTACGCGGTACTTTTCAGAAAGTACCGCTACTGGCGGCAGCGCTACTGTAGCGACACCTAAACGTTATCGTCTAAAACGTTCGGATAACGTTCAGATCTCAATGTCATACTATCTCGCGAGATTGCGCGAGATTTGAAGTAGCGCGCCATGTACCGCAAAACCCGCTACTGACGAAACTTTTAATACCGAGTCGCGGTACCGGAACATGAATCTTTCAAAAAAAAAGTAGCGCGATCCCGGTACCGGTCGGCACCGATACCGGTAGTGCATCCAGCGCCGCTAAAGTAGCGCGTATCGCGCACAACATTATCTTGCTTACCGTTTCGGTTTGCACAAAATACTTTCCGCCTCCGACTTCAAATTATTGCATTTATTCCTCCTTAAGTGTTCTCACATAACTCAATTAGAAAGGATGTTGCATCAAAATGACTGAAATAATGCTTACTTGAGAAACCATGTTGATTTCCATTCCAAAAGGAAATTTCACTCTAAATAAGGCATCACTGTGAAATTTCTTGGCATTCAAAAGCCAAACTATTCAAGCACACACATACAACAATCACAAACCAAATAAAATTTAATTTAAAAAAAAAAATTAACTTTTCAATGTCCACATTTCCTGACTATTAAAATCCCAAAAAAAAACCAAAAAAAAATCTAGTAGCAGTTTGATTACCACAGTCAATTATATTTATAGACTGTTTATTATCATCACGTTTAAAGTAATTTCAACACCTAAGTATTAAAAAAAGAAAGAAAAGAAAAAAAAACATCAAACAAACAAACTTGGGCGGTCAATACCGAGCCTGTGGAAAGCAGTAACCACAGGAGTTGAATGATCCAGCAACCTCAACACGACTCACAACGCAACGCATTTGCTTTAATTGGAATCCAAAACAAGGAATCCGTGCACTTGGAAACATCGAATTTCCAAATGTAATATTTTCCACTTTGCTTACTCTCAGTAAGCAAAAGAAAGAGAGAAAAAAAAAATCAGGTTCCTTTCCGCTGCTCGCATTAAGGTCGGCAGCCAGCTAGCCACACGTGACATCTCCTCGGCCCCAGCTTGTTGCTCGCATCAGTAATAGAGCGAACAGAGAATGGATGCAGCTTCATAATCTCTCGTAATGGCTGTTTGACCTCGTGCACTCAACTTCTCTTGCATCGAGAGATGCGCACTATGTTCATTCATTCACGCATGCGTCAACCCGTTCAATTGATCGAGAGCCCAAAATAAAATGTTCATTAATCATTAACTCGGATCTAGCCTCAATTAAAACCGCCATTCGCCTCTCAACGCCTTCTAAATCAAATTACAAATTTTTCAATCGACAATTACGCTGCAAAAAAAAAAGCTAAAAAAGAAAAAGAAAAAAAATGTTTTTTTTTTTTTTTAAATTTAAAATATAAAAAATAATTATAAACACAACCACCAAAAATTGAAACTTAATTCGCATCGTTTCTTTCCAGTTTACAAGCAAACAAAACGGTCTAATTACACCAAAATGTATTTTTTCTCCCGTTCAATTTACCAATGGAAAAAGCTCAACCTAATGCAGTCGTCTCTTAATTTGCAAAGAATTACTTGCCCCGAAAACAATTTGCCGAACAAATGCAAATGTAGCGACATTGTGCCGATTAAAAGCGATAGAAACCATTACCCCGCAAGACCACGTTATACAAAGTGCAAACTGTTGGGATAGCGAGGTACACGAGCAAATGAACCAACAGCGAGTAATAATTAAACCTAACACACAAGGTTTCTCAATACACGTACAATTTATTGGTAACCGGACATAACCTCGGTAGCGATAATTCCTGCCGATATAGATAGAAATATATTACACAAAGGACTAAACTGCGCAGTATAAAAACTCTTACCCAAATTCTTAGCGTAGTTAATACCAAAACCACGCAATAAAAAGCCTTGGGGATTATCACTACTATTTAACTCAACCTTCATAATTAAGAGCTTTGATTTAACTCATCATCAAGAAGGCGTGAAGTATCGACCACTGGGCTGTGGTCATCACCGCGACTAATACATTTCAACGCTCTAAATCTTAGGCAGGATCAGTTGATAAAATTAAACGTTAAAAAAAAATAAATAAAGAAAAAAAAAAAAAAATCTAAAAAAACAACACAATTCTCATGAATACCATTTGCAGAATTTCTTTTTCGCACTGGGAATTGAAGAACTTCAAACTATTGATTCGTTGCTATTTTTAGAAAGAAAAAGATAATACTCGCAGCTAAAAAAAAAATTATTGCACATAGAAGGGCTGCGAGATAACTCAATGAATCAACAATTTTTTTGTTTGTTTTTTGTTTTCTTTATTCCTCGCCCTCCACCTGTCCACCACAATCAACCACAAAAAAAAAAAAAAAAAGATAAAAACAATTTCATATCATAATCTCACCACCTAAACTGACACACACAATGTCATTTACATTTTGATGGCCCAATCTGCAGTAATCAACAGGTAGGTGACAAGTCCTCACTCTTAACCCCTTTCATAAATCCCAGAATGGAAGCCCCCCGAGTCATTTTAAGGGTGAGAGATGGTAACAGCTGTTGCATAAATCGGCGCAAAAATCGGAGCATTTAAACGAGTTCTTATGTGTAAAGACGTTTCAGATGGTGTTAGATTAGATAGCGGAGCCACATCAACATTAAGCTTGGCTTTTCTGCAGTGACAAACAAGATGGTGTCAACTGAAAAATCTGCTTTAAGTTGAACCCTCGTGATCTTTAAGATTTTTCTCAGGCATTTCCTCCCGTCCACCTATTGATTTTCACTCCACTGGTACTTTCGCTGGGTGACTGGACACTGCTTGGTCCAAATACCCCTAATATTTTCTGCTCTATCTCCCTTTATGTTAACCCTTCGCCCTTATTTTGCAAATTCTACCCCATGATTATATATCGCATTACTTTTTTATGTTGTTGGAAAAAAAATTTAAATTATATATGATTTTCTGAATATTCATGGAAAATATAAATTTGCCCGTGTACGACCTCCAGACAAAACGGTTCCTTGAATTTCGGCTTCAACATGCGTGGCACGCCGTTTTACTTTAGATCAATATACATCGCTCCACCTTCCTCCGTCGAGCATTTCCCAAGCGTATCTGTTCCTTTGCATTCGGTTTGTCCGTATACAATTGCTCCCCACTGTAAACACCTATACAGTAGGTCCTCTCATTTGTTTAACGCTCTTCTTATATTACAACACATTTTCATTATAACGCTGTCACAAATTACTACAACGCTCTTTTAACTGAACTTTAACAATCGCTCTCCGTGCACTTACATCACCGTTTTTCTGAAACAAAATTCAATTTCAAGCACGAGACGCTCGTTTAAAATTCTCTACAAACGATTGGTTTTTGTTCAATGTCCAATACTCATTTCAGAGATCGAACACAATAAATAAACAAATAAATAAATAAAAATCATCCACGTTCGTAAAATCTTCGTAAAACCTTCGTAAAACCTTCGTAAAACCACCAACAGAGCGCAACCTTCCATTAAACCAGGAAGTCAGTCGGATCCGGTACCTGTTCAACCAAAAAAACCAACATTCAGGCACATCCTCGAAAGCTCCTTGTGATTAACAAATTGGCAAATTGGCAATTCTAACAAATCAGCTGCAAATCTAGCAAAACAGCTGCAAATCTAGCTAATCAGCAACAAATCTTGCAAATTTTGATGCAAATCTCATTGCAAATCTGCCAATCACAATTAACAACTCAGCGAACCTCACGATTTGATTGCTGATTTGCAAAACCATGTGAATGGATGTTGGCCCTCTCGTGTTCAACGTAGATCAAAACAAAACAGTTCTTTGTAGTGTAAAAGAATAAAAATTGAATCCAGTCAGAATATTTAATTTGGTCATTACCCAACAACGTTTGTGCGCAACTCAATCGCTGTCCCTGTAAATTATTTCTTTTTAGTGTCAGACTTTGGTCCCTGGTTTGTTGTTTGTCTCTAGCTACTAGAACCCAATTAACATGCAAACATCTGACAAACATGCAATTCAAATTGCTGACAGAAAAAAATAATAGTGCATCTAATTAAGGTTTTATTTGATCTACAGTGCATTTCCTTGAATTCTGACAGCAGCTATTAAAACTTGGAGAAACAGTTTTGATGCGCCGATAAATCAAAAGCAGCTTTTTCTGATTTATTTTTCTGGCCTTCGACAAAAAATAACATTGTTACTTTCCCATTTCCTATCACGCCATTCAAAATTTGACCACTTCCTCTCTAAACCTGTTATCAATTCGAACGACACGAAGCAAGCGCAACTATTTTTGTCAACAGAATTAGCTGATTACAAATATTTCTCCCCAGACTGTCGTAATGACTTGCAGAATAAAAATAACATGCGAAAATATAAATAAACTACAAAGAGTTCAAACCCTTAAAATTTCTTGTACTAACTTTATCAATGCGGGGCACAACATCACATATCTACTATGCCAACGCTTCTAAAACTATAAAGTGGACCGGTAATTTTTGTGCTAATAAGGCTTTTTACCTATCACCAAGTGGCGCGCATCGCGCATGCGCAGTATCGACGTTGGTAGGCAAAAGCACTTGACTATAATAACATGATATTTGCGTGTTTTAGATTTTTAAAAAAAAGTGTTATTAACTGATGCAAACCAATGTTTTTGGAATTCAGAAATTTCCCGAGATCCCGCAAAATCTCACAAAATCTTGCGAGATCTCGTAAAATTTCGCGAAATCTCATAAAATCTCGCGAGATCTTGCGAAATATTGCAAAATCGTGAGGGATCTCGTATAAACCTTGCAAAATCTTGCGAAATCTTGCAACATCATGCGAGATCTCGTAAGATCTCGCAAGATCTCGCAAGATCTCGTAAAAACCTTGCAAAATTTTGAAAAATCTTGCAAAATCGTGCAGAATCTCATAAAATCTCGTAAAAACTCGCGGAATCTCGTAAAAACTCGCAGAATCTCGTAAAAACTTCGCGAGACCTTGCAAAATCGTGCGAAATCTCGTAAAATCACGTAAGATTATAGCCAAATTCTGAAATTCGGATTCCATAATTATAAAGATTCGAGAGAGATTCAACTGCCTGTGAGATTCAGATGATTGTCGTAACCCCTGCTGCACTAGATCCCTCTGCAATATCATGTGCCACAAATCCACAAAAAGATGCAAATAAAATGCAATTCCAGCAATATCATGTTTGTTGCAGCTGACTGGACTAGTCATGGTCAGTTTACAAATGCAATAAACAATTTATTTTATGTCAAACAAGCAGGTGTATTGCGCTGACGGTGCCATAAAATAAATTGAAACAGAAACAAATAGGGACCCATCAATATTTCTCCCCCCAAAATGGCAGTTCAAAAAATAATATAAGTTTGTGATTCCCCAAAGCCCTCTTGGTCTCGTGTTATTCGCCCAAGTGGACATGGATCATGTTCATACGAACTAAAACCACTTGGCATCAACTCTGTAATTGAGAGCTCAATCTTCCAGTGCCAATTGTTCCTTTTCTTTTCTTTTAAAAAAGAAAATTGCATTTCCAATCCCAAATTGAAATATTTCTTAAGTTTCATCAGCTTTGCTTCCTGTTATTGATGCAATGTGCTTGAATAGGATCAAAATACAAAAGCAATCATCAAAGAACTGATGCATATATCCACGTCAATAATAGATGAATATTAAGTAAAAAAAATATTTGTTTTAGATGTTTTTAGTGAATTTAAAATCTTAAAAATCAAGAAAGACCATTAAAACTTAAAACTTAATTTGCATATTTCGAATAAAAAAATTAAGTCCTTGGTATTTTTAGCAGCTTATGCATTCATGGATCTTGAGCTGTTGTAATTACGAATAAATGAAGTCGACAATTCATGAGCCGTTATTGTCATTTTATTTCAGTTTTTATGAAATGTAATTAACTAGAATATTGATTTCTTCGCATTCGAATTTAATGAAATTTAAATATTTAATGCAGAAATGTCCTATGCTCTCAGAATATGAAATATTTCTGCACATCCTTTATTGGATTATGTCTGAAGCGTCTTTCCTTTATCTTTTTTTTTATCGTAAAACCCAAGTATCTTTTGTAGAATAAGAAAAAGAAGAAAAAAAAACTGTTTTATTTTATTTCCTTTGGACAGGAGGTCCAGTCAATGACAACTGTCATTTTTTGAGTCAAAATCAATCTCGAACTCATGATCTCATTGATATTCTCCACACAAACTTCACTTTTGACCGGATGTCAGTTCCTTCAGCTGACAAATGCAACCACTTCCACCTTCTTTCTAACACACACACACACAAAAAAAAACACAAAAAAAAACATCACAAATCACGGCGCTTGGAAGCAGACACATCGACAGACTGCTGCCACCTGCACTTTTCCACTGTTTTTTCAAATTAATTAAAGTATACTTCGTTTCCACACAAAAAAAAGACTGAAAAAAGAGGCTAACTCAGCACCTTGCACCATGTAAATCTCAATTCGTAGGTCATCAAGGACCAAACGACGGGTCTGGAAGCTGTTTTCTTTCTTACCACAGATTTGGCAAGATATTTGAACATAAAAATCAAGTTGCTGAGTTTGTCTTCTCCTTGAAAAAGTAGTAAATTTTACTGGCAATACCACAAGTGCCGGGTAGACAGCCGAATACATTCGTAGTGTATTTGAATTGTCAACTTAAAGTGGTCACGGACACCGAAATAGAATGCCTGCCCACAAATTCCTCCGAATGCCTGCATTTTCACTTGTCAAGAGCAATGGTACAGTATTAAATCACCGGGGCAGTTGGCACAATTTTTCAACCGGTCACATTCGTACCAGCAAAGTTCGTTTGTTTACTATGTGTGAAACTATAAACAACAAAAACAAAAAACAAAACCGTGAATGTTGAGGTTGTGTCGTTTTTGTGTCTGTTTATTTAGTAGAGTTTTTGGATTTACTAGTAAACGGCAATTAAAATCCATTCATGTTCATCCAATCGATGAAATTATAGCCCACTTCTTTCAACACAATTACGCAATTATCCACGTTTTTTTTTATGTTGGATGCTTCACCTGGAAGCACCATTACCAATTGGAAGATCAACAACAAATATAACTTTAGTTGTTGTAAAAAACCAAAACAATGCATAAACCACTTCAAAAACCACTCTATTTTGTTGTTGTTGCTGTTTTTGATGATGATTTGTGGATGTTATTGATGTACACTTTGGACCAAAAAAGTTCCCTGCTGCACAGCTGTTTTAAGTTTGTCCATCAGTGAGCATAAATAACCGAGATCTAAAGACATCAGCCCGGTACGTTTTCTGGTAATCTAGGCAAAACAATTGACTCACAATTTCCTTCGCAAATTCTACATGTGGACAAACTTAAAACAGCTGTATTACAGAAAAGTTTTTTTTTTTTTTGTCTACGATTTCGGCGGTAAGTATGCACCAGGAATGACTAACAAATTTATTAACGCAGGAAAACAAATCCTGCGCTTAGTTCGCGCTCACTGCGCTTTAACTGGCTAACACAAAACAAAACCGAGCAAAACAAATCAAATTCAAAATTCTTAAACTAAATGGTGATTTTCAAACTGTTGAATTATTAACCATTCCTGGTACATTGGTGCGTTGCTGAAATCGGGTACGACGTGCCAGCAAAAACAAAAACTTCAAATGAACCTAGTCCTAGTTTGGTCATTTTATTTATTTGCTACGCACATTTATGAAATAATTTTATTCAAATGTCCTTGAACTTCCAGTTTCTCTGCCATTTAAAACAAGTTTTTTTTTTATTACTACAAAAAAAAAAAAAAAAAAAAAAAAAAAAAAAAAAAAAAAAAAAACACGTTTTTCAGAAAATATGCATTTTATTTCTTTAATAACTTTCCATGTTGAAGTTCCTTAAACGCGTTTTTTGCTTCAATTTTGGAATGTTGATACGTCGGATGAATTTCATTCGCTTCCCTTCGAAGGTAAACTCAAGTTTAATGCAAAAAAACGCAAGAAACAAAGATATTTCTATTGCAAATACACATGTTCGTACACGATTTTCCACTATATCTTCAGTAAGCTTGTGTTCGGGTCGGTTCGGATGCGGTTTGGGCACACAATTCAACGTGAATAACCGACTAAGTTCAACGAGCTTAATTCCTTTCCCTTTCAAAACTTTTGTCTCGCCGAAGACGCATCTTTAATTCGTCCAGCCCAGCTTAAAACCTGCCAAACGCACCATCCAACATAATGTACAATACGTGTGAAGGCATTGCTTCATCCAACCAACTCCTTGAGCCAATATCCGTTCCATGGTTTCTTTTCTCAACTGTCTACTCTAATACTAATAAGGATTCCGTTATCGGAGCTTCGCAGAGTCTGTCTCATTACTCTTTTCCTTTTGTAAAAATTATAACACAAAGAGTTTGAAGTTGGTTGATAGTAGTTACCACGTATTAAAGCAGGTATCGCACTTCACTCTTTGTTTTCTGCTTTAATGACTCGTTAACTGGAGTCTTATCATCGCGTCTAAATTAGCCGCTAACTAATTTTATAGCCGGCCTTCAAAATTAAGCGCCAAAGTCTCAAACTATAGGTCAATGGGTAATTTATCCAAGATGAATGAATCTTTAAAATAAAGTTTTTTTAAAAAATTAAAAAAAAAGAAATTTTCATTCTCCCTTTAAATTTTAATTATCCTTAGCTGCCCGAGGAAGTTCCTCGAAAATTAATAGTTTTAAACTCGCCGTATATCTACGTAGAAGAGCACGCAGTTCAATAGTGGATGGTATACGCACAGCTGCCGAAAGCAAATCCGGGTCTCGGAAAAATAATAATTCCGGACCCGATAACAGAAAAAAAAAACTGCTTGCAAGATATTTTACAAACCGATCATTTATTGACATGTAAAGTTACCGCTGAATAAAGTTTACACTTAACATCCAAAAGGATCGTCGTAGGAAATGATGCGTGTATGTCGTATACACGTATTTTGCCAAATAGACGTTCGGTAGACGTTTGAATAAATGTGTATATATATGTCTACAGTAGAATAGGATCTTCATAAATCATCCACTGATGAAAACCGAAAGGTTGAAAACGTTTTGGATGTTAAGTGTACACTTTATTCAGCGGTAACTTTACATGTCAATAAATGATCGATTAATCAATTACAGTTACGCAAAAA
The DNA here is from genome assembly GCA_034683725.1 of Strigamia crassipes. Classification (NCBI taxonomy): domain Eukaryota; kingdom Metazoa; phylum Arthropoda; class Chilopoda; order Geophilomorpha; family Linotaeniidae; genus Strigamia; species Strigamia crassipes. The sequence continues at coordinate 10,702 of JAQFXT010002339.1, forward strand.
TTCGATGTTTGTAGATATTTTACAGCACTGCTTCTGTTACTTCTAATACGAAGTCGCCTTACAAGCACACACACAGGCATTTCTGGCTACGAGGCATTCCTGGACTTAATTAGGAACTTAATTAGTCACAGTTGAGATCTGTTGCGACTCAACCAAAGAAAGCGTTGACATTTTGAATCCAGATCCAGACTAGTTTTCGAAACAGATGTCAGACTTGTAAATTATTCTATTTGCCTTTGGGCTTAAGCTTAGCATACTTCAATTCCTGAGCCCAATGTGAAGTCGTGCTGTTTTGCATTCTGCTCAGGGTCGCTGCAAATTGTCCTTGTTCCTTTACGATTTGTTCCGTTTTGGCAGTCAACAATTTCTACTTCTGAAATGACCATCTTTAGTTTGACTCCTGCTTTCACAAGTTACTTCGATCATAATTATAAAAAAATTGTGGATTCAACATTTAAAAAAAAAAGACAAGAAAAAACACTTTATTTTAAAATTCTCAGTTTAGTTGTCATGGCTAGCAAGCACTTATTATTAGACGCGACACAATAATGGCGTCACCCACGCAAAACCTCTATAGGCTAATGAAAAAATTAAATCTAGAAATTTAATTTGTGTTTCGCAGAAAAAACATAAAATTTTCCCGATCCAATTACTTCCCTACCAATAAAAACTCTAAAAACAAAATATATTAAAGTAAAAAAAAAAAAAATAGAAAAATAGAAAAATCCAACATCACTTTAATATCCAAAATGTTGCTCAAACTCCACCCAAACTCAAACTTACACAAAGTCAGCAGATACTACGACAATACACTCAAAAATAATGAACTGCAAATATAATACGGTAAGAAATCTTGCGCCGAAACTGCAAAACAGCACGGTCAATCTAAAGGAAGGAGAAAATGCAAACCGCCGACCTCCCACACGCCCACGACTCTTGCAATTCTCCAATTCCCAAGCGTGTGCAATCTATTCGCTCGGGACTATCTAAACCTACAGACTGCAGGTAGAATTTCGTTAATTTAAATTAATCACTCGCGCTTTATAGCGGGGAAAACGCGAGTCGCATTACCCGAGAAAATCTACATTATCACATACTTTCGTGTTACAACGTAGTTTCCCACCATTAACACAATGGAGGACAACTTAGCAACGTGGAAACGAAACAGTTGGCTTTTCAGTTTCACCGATTACGTAGAACTTCATTTATGATGTATAACACACATCGGCCACTAATACTGCGGAGGTTTGAGAAAGTGGAGTTGAAAGAGCACAAGGGTTGCTTATAAATTTAGAATATGTAAAATCCACACAAGGATAATTACGTAATGGAGTGGAAACCAAATGCTGCAGTAGTCATTGGTTAGTTTGACATTTTTACCACTTTTATTAAAACTCGGCTTTAAAGGGTAATGTGCATGTGTCACCGTCGATCTAAGTGCTATGATTGGTTGGTACAATAAAGGCGGCAGAATTTTTGATGGGTTCACCAAGATCCCCTAATCACTTGTCAAACGAGTAGAGACGTTACGTGACAAATGGGAAGAGGGAAGAGGAATCGTCTGTGGTTCTGGTGAATATTTTCTGCGTAAAACTTGTAACGGAAACGTGTAATTACAGAGTTTTCCTTTATAATTATGCTCAGTTTCATGGTATAAAGGGAACAATAATTTGCGTCAGTTTTCCACTACAGTTAGAGGAATACCATAACTGCTCTCATTGAGCAAGATGCGGATTCAACATGGTATACTTTACAATGCGAGTCTAAATTGACCAAAACTAATAAATTCAATATCTAAATTAAACAAAATGACTAAAATAAATGTCTAAATTGAACAAAATGACTAAAATAAATGTCTAAATTGAACAAAATGACTAAA
>JAQFXT010002340.1:0-12578 GCA_034683725.1 Strigamia crassipes
GTTAGGTTAGGTTAGGTTAGGTCAGGTCGACGAATCGGCTGTCGATGAATCGACCCGTTGCCGCTTTTTACGTCATAATTAAAGAAAGTCAACTTTGAAATTTGCGCATGCGCAACGACACACGAGACGAGTTAGATCGGCCGCCATGACAGCCCAAGCAACCTACGCGGAAGGCGGAAATGATGCAATTCGTCGACGTCGTTTCGTCGACTCGCCAATTCCTCAACTAACACCTAGTATGCAGCTTAGGTTAGGTCAGGTTAGGTTAGGTTAGGTTAGGTTAGGTTAGGTTAGGTTAGGTTAGGTTAGGCTAGGTTAGGTTAGGCTAGGTTAGGTCGACGAATCGGCTGTCGACGAATCGGCTGTCGACGATTCGGCTGACGACGAATCGGCTGTCGACGAATCGGCTGTCGACGAATCGACCCGTTGCCGCTTTTTACGTCATAATTAAAGAAAGTCAGCTTTGGAAAGTGCGCATGCGCAACGACACGAGACGAGTTAGATTGGCCGCCATGACAGCCCAAGCAACCTACGTGCTTTTTTCTTTTGTGAAATGGGTGTGTTCATTCCATAGTCACTTTTTTAAAAGAAAGGAAAGTAAAAGTCACTTCTTCTTTTCTGGATCGAACGCGCTTATTGATTTCGATTAATTGGGGTGGAATATTTGAATTGCTGATGCGATTGATTATGAAAATGTGATCAGGAGGGGGCAAAGCCCTCTTGACAAACTTCCTTTGGCCAGGTGTGTAATTTTCTGATATAAAATCAGTTAATTGCAGCTTATTGCACGAGCATCTTGTTCCCTCTTGGAATCCTAACCGCATTACTGTCATCCAGCAATCGGTGCTTCTTAGCTCGTGGTATATATTTTACGAGAGAATTTACCGATAGAAAATTGAAGAAACGACCACGAAGAGTTCGAATGGGATCGAAACGCCATTTGTATTTTGGTTGTGAAAACCCGCAACAGATGGCGCAAAGGACGAGCGTGCATTATCGAAATGGTGAATTCGGCCACTTACGGCCACCGATCCGAAGGCGAACGGGGTTTGTTACGCGCTTCGGGATTGGTCGGACGAACGATGGCCGTTTTGTTACGCGCTTCGGGATTGGTTGGACGAACGATGGCCGTTGTTTTACGCGCTTCGGGATTGGTCGGACGAACGATGGCCGTTTTGTTACGCCGTTCTCATTGGTCGTCGAAGCACCGGAAAACATTATCGAAGCTAGCGGTAAATTCCCAGCACCGTTTTCACAGATTCATTAAAAATGCATTGGGACGCCATTTTATGTTGAATAGAACCACGCTGCACGTGCATTTAAAATAGATAAGTTTGACAAATACTGACATATGTCTGGAATTGTAAAAGCACATTTTTCGTTTGTCAACTAAGAAAGATGTCTTGTGGGTCTGAACTTGTGCAAATCGAAATGCAGGGAATATGTGAAGGTTGCAAAGCGGTAGGTTGTCTCGGAAACAAATTTTTGGAATAATTGGATACCCATATATTTGGAAGCACAAATAAATAAACAAATTACTTTATCAATGCATCCATCTACTGAGTAATAAGAGATTTCATTAATAAATTTTGTGTTTGTCACGTGATATCTGTTCCACCAATCACATCCATAATTAGTTAAGTATAAAAGAGTGAAAATTAACATTCCAAAATTGTCTAAAATGGAGTTTTTGCGATTTTTATAAGCGATTTTGAGGCTTGTCAAGTTCAAAACAAAATGGAGGTTTTGAAAATTGGGTATGGACGACTTATTCATTCAATTGTGAAGGAATTTTATTGCGAGTGCGACACATGTGTCGATCAAATTAATTTTTGAGATTTTTTTTTTTTTTTTTTTTTTTCTTTTTTTTTTTTTTTTTAAATTTTGTTTCTTCCAAAAAAAATCGATATCTGGTTCAGCGAATCGAGTCTGCACCTTCAATTCCAAGGGTGGATTGAATCCATTCTTGCGATATTAGAGTATTGGTACGTCGTTGACCCACATTTGAAAACTTTTAAAGCAGCAAGTTATTTGCTAGATTGTTTTATTGATTATTTGGTTTCATCGGTCGAACCTCGTTATAACGAATTGCGAGGGATCCGAAAATCGGTTTGTTGTAACAAAAGTTCGTTATAAGAAAATAAAATTCGTAATATCAAAATTCGTTATATCGAAATTTTTTAACACGGTGTTCTATGGGAAAAAATTCGTTATAACGAGGTTCAACCGTATATTGTATCGATTAGAGGGCAATGAGGACATCCTCGAATGTAGGTCAGTTTCTTGTACGGTTTTGCAACGGTGAACCACTTTTTCTTGTTTCTAGTACGTTATTTGTTCTATGCCCAAATCTTGTCGAGAAAATCGAGAATAAAAATTACTTGGGTTTTTCACTTTTTTTTTCCGGTTACGTTTGGATGGGAAAATTGTTGCTTGCTGCTGTTTACGTGAAATTGAAAGTGGAGAGCTTAAAGGTTTAATGTGACGCGTGCTGTGTGAAATATCGATAGAACTTTTAAAGTTAGTTTGCGGTAGAAACTCGATGCTGAATTCAAATGTTCATTTTTGTATTTGTAATATTGAGTAGGGGTTCCAATCCCGGATTGTTTTTTGAATTTTGGGATATGGGATTTAGAAAAAAATTTTAATTTTGGGATTTTCGGGATTTTCCGGTTTGCAGAGGAAAAAAGTGGCATAAAATCTAGTCATTTCCATTCAAATCGAAAAAAACAAACAAATGGAACAGAAATTTTGTGGTATTTCTTTGTTTTTCTTGGATTTTTGAAGGATTTACTTACATTTTGTAATGGATTTTTGAAGGCTATTTTTGGATTTTTGAAGGATTTTTAAGGATATTTGAGGAATTTTTGAAAGAATTTGTTGGATTTTTAAAGATTTCATTGGTTTTTTAAGGATTTCATTGGATTTTTAAGGATTTCATTGGATTTCATTGGAGTTTTGGATTTCCAAAAGATTTCATTGGATTTTTAAGGATTTCCAAAGAATTTCATAGGATTTTTAATGATTTCATTGGATTTTTAAGGATTTCCAAAGGATTTCACTGGATTTTGAAAAATTTCAATGGCTCTTGTAATTTTTTGGGATTTTTAGGATTTTTTTTATATTTTTAATGGATTTCGCTGGATTTTGAAGGATTTCAATGGCTCTTGTAATTTTTGGGGATTTTTTCAGATTTTTTTTTATAATTTCAATGGATTTTTAAGGATATTTGAGGAATTTTTGAAAGAATTTGTTGGATTTTTAAAGATTTCATTGGTTTTTTAAGGATTTCATTGGATTTTTAAGGATTTCATTGGATTTCATTGGAGTTTTGGATTTCCAAAAGATTTCATTGGATTTTTAAGGATTTCCAAAGAATTTCATAGGATTTTTAATGATTTCATTGGATTTTTAAGGATTTCCAAAGGATTTCACTGGATTTTGAAAAATTTCAATGGCTCTTGTAATTTTTTGGGATTTTTAGGATTTTTTTTATATTTTTAATGGATTTCGCTGGATTTTGAAGGATTTCAATGGCTCTTGTAATTTTTTGGGATTTTTTCAGATTTTTTTTATAATTTCAATGGATTTCATCGGATTTTGATGAATTTTAATGAATTTCATCGGATTTTGATGAATTTTAATGAATTTCTCGAGATTTTGATGAATTTTAATGAATTTCTCGAGATTTTGATGAATTTTAATGAATTTCTCGAGATTTTGATGAATTTTAATGAATTTCTTGAGATTTTGATGAATTTTAATGAATTTTTCGATATTTTGATGAATTTTAATGAATTTCTCGAGATTTTGATGAATTTTAATGAATTTTTCGAGATTTTGATGAATTTTAATGAATGTAATGATTTCAATGAATTTTTTAAAGATTCTTAAGTATTTTAAGTGTGTTTTTCAATCTATTATCATGGATTCTCTCTTTTTCTTGAGTTGATCCTTCTTCTGATAATCAAATTCAATGGCAACAGCAAATCCCGAGAAAGATAAATCAATCTCTGGTTTCAAATCCCCGAAAAATACCAGCCGGGATCTCAAGATTGGAAGCCCTAATATTGACAATATTGACAATATTAACAACAGTAATATTTTAATTCATAGTTATCTATCTCGAGCTTTATTGATAAATGTATTGTTTCAAACGTAAACAAAAATCATGATTGTCTTATCATTTTGATCTACTGTCTGATTGTTCCTTCATGCGCAACAATTAAACAACAAAACAATCGGATTAGCAAAATTTGTTATTTTAAATGCATCGGGTAATTTTTGTGAGGATTTGGATAAGGAAACAAATAAAATGTTGGTTATCACAACTGAAAATTTGAGCATTTCACTGAAAACATGCAGCCTTGGTTTAATTAAAACTGACAGCTGGTGTTTCCTCGCTTTTGCTGCACACCTTTAACACAATAACACACGTATGCAATTTCAGGAGCTGCTCACTTATTAAAATCTGTCCCGTTGAAGATATGTACATTTCGGTACGGTTGACTAATACACAGTTTGCGCCATGTACTTTTCCCTTAAAATTATAGTCAATTTTACTTTATAAATATTGTAATGCATAATAATATCAATGGAATGTAAATTGGAGGATTCATTGAGGCTTCAACTATTGCTCAGCTACAGGTGTCTTCAGTTTTGTATCAAGCTGTTATGTTGACTCGAAATTCTTTTATAAGGATCCAGGGTTTTAATTTGTTTGTTCACTTCTGTCATGTTTATTTAACCCTTTTTGTGCCTTAAATTTCGAGGAAGTTTTCTGTTTTTCTAATCACTTAAATATTTTCATGGCCTGATTTACATAGCACATCCTGAGTGGAATACACAATGAGCTGTAATGGACTGCGAATTCATATTTGGGCAAAGTAGAAAAAATAATAAGAGATTGAAAAAAATATATATTTTTTTTTAATATTTAATTATTTGTGGCCTAAATTCCAACTGTTTTTTTTTTTTTCCAGTAGGCAAGAGGTGCGTTTGGGAGTGTTAATCAATTTTATTTGTTTTTTCAATATGTGAGATTTTAATCTCTAAGTGGGTGATACTGTTGGGCTTGGGCTGTGCTGAACCAAGTTGTTCTCAGGTTTAGAATGTGTGAAAAGGGCACTTGCACTCGAATTTGTTTGTGCTGGGGTCAGGTTACCTAAAAGTGTGGTGTAATTAGGAGAAGTAATGTGAGTTTGGACTTTTACCTGAAAGTGGGATTGGGCAAGTTGACTGAACTGGAAAAAGAAAACAAGAGTTTAATTTGATGGCTGCTGATTTGCATCTGGATTAATGATGTTGGTGCGCACTAACAACAATTGAAGTTGGATTAGCCACATGGTAGTGTGCACTTGGTTACCCCGGCCAATACGGTACCCGTCCATTTATTCGACGGTCATTTATTCGCCAGGAATGAATGTATTTTGGTCATATCAGTTTAGTTTTGGTTAGGTAAGGTTAGGTAAGGTTTGGTTAGGTGAGATGAGGTTTGGTTAGGTGAGGTGAGGTTTGGTTAGATTTACCGTCCAATAAACGACGATGTCCGTCCATTTATTCGACGGTCATTTATTCGCCAGGAATGAATTGTATTTTGGTCATATGAGTTTAGTTTTGGTTAGGTAAGGTTAGGTAAGGTTTGGTTAGGTTTGGTTAGGTGAGGTGAGGTTTGGTTAGATTTACAGTCCAATAAATGACGGTGTTTGTCCATTTATTCGACGGTCATTTATTCGCCAGGAATGAATTGTATTTTGGTCATATGAGTTTAGTTTTGGTTAGGTAAGGTTTGGTTAGGGTTGGTTAGGTTAGGTGAGGTTTGGTTAGATTTATCGTCAAATAAATGACGGTGTTCGTCTATTTATTCGACGGTCATTTATTTGCTAGGATTGAATTGTATTTTGGTCATATGAGTTTAGTTTTGGTTAGGTAAGGTTAGGTAAGGTTTGGTTAGGTTAGGTTAGGTTAGGTGAGGTTTGGTTAGATTTACCGTCGAATAAACAATACGATTCTGTCGGTATTGCCGGTGAATCATTCCAGTTGTGGATGCTGGTTTTGCTGTTTTTGGTGATGGTTTATGGCTGTTTTTGATGTCCATTCTGTTTATAGAACCAACTAAAAACAGAAAGTTTTTGAATGCGTGTAATGTGGCGCTGTAAATATCGTGATTTGGAAAACAGCCCCATCAATGATTACAGTGTCTGGAGGAGTTAGGGGTGTTTATTGGTTTTTCTGCACTTTGTTACTAATTTGGGTTTTCCCAAGTCACCAGATGGCCAGTGTGAGTGTACAATGGAGACCAATTCATTCAATTCCTCACCCGCAGACCTTTTGTAGGTAGATAACAAAGCTCGATGCATAGAATTAATTAATAAGGGGAATTGGTTTTGTGCGGTAGGGATTTGTTTGCAAACTAAAGCAAAGGGTATTTGAGTACTTGTGTGGGCATTTTGTGTTGACAAGTGAAGACTGAAGAATCCAAGGGGAGACGGAGAGAGGGGTCTCATATTTCATCTGGTTTTTGGAAACTTTCAAGCACTGTGTAGTGGGGCATGAATTAGGTGTAGGGCTTTTGCAGGGGGAGTATTCACAAGAAAATGTTGTTGTGGTAATTTTTGTTGCTGCACATGTCTAGGCATGTCTTGGAATCTTGGAAAATGGATATTGTCCGATATAGAAAACCTTTTTATTTGCGAATATTATCAACTAAACCAATTTAGAGGAATATTGGAATAATTTGGAGATGCTGGATTTACGTATAAGCAAAATAAGCGGTTGCTTAGGGGCCTCCACTGATGAAGACCGGAAGGTTGAAAACGTTTTGGATGTTAAGTTTAACTTTATTCAGTGGTAACTTTACATGTCTACAATAATGATCGATTAAAGAAATAGCGCTGTTAACAAAATATCCAAAAGATCTGAATACTGATTTTACTGTTGAAAAAGAGCACAACTTTAATCATTTCTGCGTCTACTGTAGCTGCTCTGTTGTATCGGTTTTTGATGTTAGGAGCGGAGAAATGCTAGACACGCGAAAGGTTTTTATTCCTTTTGTTGGTGTTTACCAATGGGGAAAAAAAGATGTAATCTAGATGTACGAGATGAGAACTTTTCGTGCAGAAAATGTGCACGCGAACGAAATTACATACTTAAACTTGTACTCCGAGCTAATCAGCAAACTGATGAGATTAGCGATGACATAAATATGAGCATTTTTTAGTTCACAACTAATCCTTCAAGAGGCTGGTTTATGGCGGCTGAAAGAGGCAAACCAGATCTTTAAACTGTGAATGCAAAGTGACAGATTTATTTTATCTTGCGTGAGTTATGCAGGGAAGGAAAACTGCAATTCAGGTGGCATTTTCCATTTGGATGACTTCATTTGAAAATTGTTTCCATTTTTCTTTGTTACTACCCAGCCAGAAATAGCCCACTATTTAAGCTCGGGTTACCAAATAAGCCTGGGCCACTACCATGAATCCTCTCGTTGAGCGCGGGATGCCGATTTAATGCGGCATCCTTTACAATGCGGGTCTAAATTTGCGAGTGTTTGGGCAATGTACGATGATCGGGGGAGGGCCAGGGGATGCTGGACACAACACACCTAAAAGAAATCGCAGTTATAACTTTATTGAATTAGTTGTCTAGGGGTTAATGTTTCTAGAGTGTATTTCCCATGTAGGGGCTGTGTGTACAACCGCTGATTATGGCGGCCATTGACCGTGCGGCCGGCGAAGGCAATTTATCAGAGTTGTTTCGCCCGTGCAGGCGAAACACGTTGGGGACAGGAATTGTGGAGACTTCGTCGCTACAACCATTCTCCGTCGTGGTTCACCTTCGACCGTCGTCCCTTGTCTTCTGGATTTCACGGGGGTGACTTCCGGTGCCCACGTCCTTTGACACCGGACAATTCCTGTGACTGCGGCGCTCCCTAATGGCTCTGGGCAGCGAAGGTCGTCCGCCATTTTGCCCCAGTGATCGGACGACGGTCACAAATTGACCTAAATCTTAATCGGGGATGCACAGACTGCGGCTCTTTGTTGATCAGCTGGCGGGTCTTAACGGGTCTGTGCAACCCCGGTTTAAATTGACCAAACCAATATTGAACCGGTTCTATCAGGCCTGGACTACCGTTCCATAAAATAGAATTTTGGTTTTGCCTTTAGTCAAGGTGAGCCTTTAATCAGGGTCAGTTGAAAGGTATAATGGTGGAGGTCACAATTGAAAAAGAAATAATCAGTGCTTATTCTGGTCACATCTGGTCACATCGGTCGAACGTGCTCAAACCGTTAAAATGATAGTCGGAAAGCTTTCGGAGAAGTTTGAATGTTGTGAAAAAAGTGGCTTGAAAAAGGTTGGATTATCGCTGTCGGTTTCTTTGAGTTGCCCTAAAGAGTGGGGGGAATTGATCTAGACATGAAATTGGGGGATTTAAACAAGTATTTAATGTTGTTTAGTCTAAATGACTTTTCAAATGGAAAACTCGAGACAAAATTCAGCAATCATTTTTTTGCAGATATATCTGGGGGGAATGTACCAAATTTGTCTCCAGTTTGAATTGAAGCCCAACTGGCAGTAATTGAATAGCAAAGCAAAATTAAACTGAGTTATGGATTTTTGCTGCGTCTAGCGTAATCGATCTCGGGTTGTTGCTCAATCTGGACACAATAGATGAACTACTAAGGTGCTTCGTTATAAAAGGGGCTTGTGGGTATTAGAGAGTTTTGAAAAGTTATTCTTTATAGCGAATAATTTGTAATATCAAAATTTGTTATATCGAAATTTTTTAACATGGTGTTCTGTGGGAAACTAACCGAGTCATCTAAAAAAACTTCGTTTTAACAAAAATTTGTTATATCGCGGTTTGTTATAACGAGGTTCAACTGTATGAACTACTTAAGTGCATTGCATAATTATAAATTCACTCGAAATGTCGCCGTTTTAGTCATTACGCAGTTTGCGCCATGTACTTTTACGTTATAAAAAACCCCGTTATGCCTATGACTCTAGCGGAAAACTCATAACTTTAACGGAGCTTACGCTATATCGAAAAATAGCGTAGCCAATCCGGTAATTTTTTACTATTTACGTCACCACGACGCCACTGACCAAAAATTGCGATTTGCAACGACCTCGTTCGCCGCCATTTTGAATTCTCCGCTTCATTCAGCAAGAGGAGCGCGCGTTACCGTTTATCTCATTGTTTTCCTTTGGAAATCATTTCAATTTGCAATAATAAAGTCGCGGCATTGTTTCGAATTAGTTAAAACATAAATTGTCTCTATATTTAATATAAGAAACGGTTCCTAGTTTCGGAAATCACGTGACTTTGTAAGGTAAGTCGACTTTTATAACCGTAACGTGAAAGCGCGAGCGCAAACTGAACTTTTATATTTTTACGTTACGATATTTACAACGTAAAATTGACTACAATTTTAAGGGAAAAGTACATAGCGCAAACCGTTACAGTTACAAACACAGACTTACGCTATAAATGACACAAATTCTATCAAATCGAGCGATAATGAGTGAAATCAGTCTCATTTGCAGGCACTATAAATGCAATCTAATTAAGGCCACGGACCACTTTGAATGATTATTGGCAGATAGTTAAGTAGATAACTGGATAAAATTCTTTCTGTATTTTGGGCCCATCTTGATGATCACGGGACATGGTATAATAATAGGCTTAAAGGATAAAGTCAAGTGTTTGATGAGACTCGAGTTATTGTTTTGTTGTGTATTTTCAAGGGGGATATCAACAGTGGGGGGGTCATCCAATGGCGAGTCTCCAGATGGAAGTTTTTTCCTTTTATTGGGCAATTTTGTGGAGGATGTGGCAAGAGCAGCTTGACATTTGTGAGTACAAGTTTGGGGGTTGTTGGGATGGGGGGAGAAAGTGTATGTGGATATATTTATCTTAAACCCCCCCCTCTGTGAGAGTGAGGGGGAGATGTTTGATGGCATCTTAAGTCACTTCCATCAGCAAATGGCAGCCATTTTTCCTTGTCTCGGGGTGTTTTGTTGGGGCATGTGGGATTTGTTGATCTAATCCTGGGGTATTTCTTGTTCATTGGTTGAAATTAGCAGGTCATGTGGTTAATGGAATGAAAATTGAAGATTCTACGACACTGCAGAATTGCCGACTCAAAAAGTTTTAAAAAAGTTGGCGGGAATTGTTTGGCGGTTCTGGGATTGGCGGTTTTGAGTTGGCGGTAAAAGTTGTGGCGGTTTTGCATTGGCGGTGGTGTTGTGTTACGTTTTCTAAGATTTGAAGCAAAATATAGTAATTGCATTAATAACAATTTTTTGAGGGGTTCGCCAATCGCAAAAATTGCGTACGAGATTTTGAAATCTTGTTGAATTTTTAGGAGGATTTTTCAGGATTTCGGGTGGATTTCTTAAAGAGTTTGATAGATTTTGATAGATTTTATGGATTTCTTAAAGAGTTTGATAGACTTTCTAAAGATTTTGATAGATTTTCTAAAGATTTTGAAATCCATCATCCTAACTTGTACGAGATTTCCAGGATTTCCAGAGAAATTCTAGGATTTCTAGAGGATTTTCAGGATATCTTGGATTTCAGGATTTTGAAATCCAAAATCTTAGGCTGTACGAGATTTCTAGGATTTTCAGAGAATTTCTAGGATTTCTAGAAGATTTCTAGGATTTCTTGGATTTCTAGGATTTTGAAATTTAAAATTGTAGCCTGTACGAGATTTCTAGGATTTCCAGAGGAATTCTATGATTTCTAGAGGAATTCTAGGATTTCTATGATTTCTATGATTTCTATGATTTTTAGGATTTCTTGGATTTCTAGGATTTTTAGGATTTTCAGGATTTCTTAGATTTCTTGAATTTTCAGGATTTCTTAGATTTCTTGAATTTTCAGGATTTCTTGGATTTCTAGGATTTCTAGAGGAATTCTAGGTTTTCTATGATTTCTAGGATTTCTATGATTTCTATGATTTTTAGGATTTCTTGGATTTCTTGGATTTCTAGGATTTTCAGGATTTTCAGGATTTCTTGGATTTCTTGAATTTTCAGGATTTCTTGAATTTTCAGGATTTCTTAAATTTTCAGGATTTCTTGGATTTCTAGGATTTTCAGGATTTTCAGGATTTCTTGAATTTTCAGGATTTCTTGGATTTCTAGGATTTTCAGGATTTTCAGGATTTCTTGGATTTCTAGGATTTTCAGGATTTTCAGGATTTCTTGGATTTCTAGGATTTTCAGGATTTTCAGGATTTCTTGAATTTTCAGGATTTCTTGGATTTCTAGGATTTTCAGGATTTTCAGGATTTCTTGGATTTCTTGGATTTCTTGGATTTTCAGGATTTTGAAATCCAAAATCTTAGCCTGTACGAGATTTCTAGGATTTTCAGGATTTCTTGGATTTCTAGGATTTCCAGAGGAATTTTAGAATTTCTAGGATTTCTATGATTTCTATGATTTTCAGGATTTCTTGGATTTTTAGGATTTTTAGGATTTTTAGGATTTCTTGGATTTCTAGGATTTTTAGGATTTCTTGGATTTTTAGGATTTTCAGGATTTCTTGGATTTTTAGGATTTTTAGGATTTCTTGGATTTCTAGGATTTTTAGGATTTCTTGGATTTCTAGGATTTTGAAATTTAAAATCTTAGCCTGTACGAGATTTCTAGGATTTCCAGAGAATTTCTAGGATTTCTAGAGGATTTCTATTCACTCGTTAAACGAATATGAATGTTTACTTTTGTTTTCCTAGTGCACAAAAAAGGAAAGACGTAATTTAGATGCACGAATGTTTCCATTTTGATGCTTGTTGACAGAAATTCTTGAGTTGCTCTCTCAGTGAAATATGAGGTATTTAAATGGCTTAACGTGGAATTATCTAGAGACATTGCACTTGGGAAATGTCAGTGAGTTCAAAGTAATGTGAAAGCAGGTAGAAAGGGCAGGCATCTTATCTCGGTAGAAAAAAAACATGATGAAATACAATGGATATAATTAGACATGAATCTAAAAAATGTATTTTTTTTTTTTTTTTAAATGGCTGCCATGTCAAATGGGCTTTCAAAAGGGATTTTAAGTAATGCATGTAAAACTTCAACTTAGTGTTGTTTTTTTGTATTTGATTTAAGATCATAAAATTGGTATAAAAAATAAAAATAGTTCTACTTACATTACTCTTCTTAAAACGCCAGTCAAACGTTGCGTTTTTTAAATTTTTGCTGTTACAAAATTTCAGTATAGCGAAGCGGAAAAAGATATTTTATTTTAGAGCAAAAAGTTCATTTTTAGAGCAAAAAAATTCATTTTTAGAGCAAAAAATGAATTTTTAAACTAAGAAAGTGAATTTTTAAACCATAAAAATGAATTTTTAAACCATAAAAATGAATTTTTAAACCATAAAAATGAATTTTTAAACCATAAAAATGAATTTTTAGACCAAAAAAAGAATTTTTAGACGAAAAAAATACATTTTTAGACCAAAAAAATGAATTTTTAGACCAAAAAAATGAATTTTTAGACCAAAAAAATGAATTTTTAGACCAAAAAAATGAATTTTTAGACCAAAAAAATGAATTTTTAGACCAAA
>JAQFXT010002341.1:0-12574 GCA_034683725.1 Strigamia crassipes
TTCAATTTGTGAGCACTGTTAAAAACAAAGATTCCTTTAAGTTTCACTTTCAATTTGTGAGCACTGTTAAAAACAAAGATTTTTTTAAGGTTTCGCTTTCATTTTGTGACCATTGTTAACAAAAAAGTATTTTTTTTTCAAGTTTCACATTCAATTTGTGCATTTTGTCTCATCGTAGGTGGCCCGCATTCACGAGAGCGGTGTCGAGGCCGACAAAAACGCATCAACGACGCGGCTCGACCTCCGCCAACCATTCCTTCTCTACAAAAGCTACATGTCGCTCAAAGTGCACGCGAAAAGCGTACAACGGGATTCGCGTGCAAAAATGAAGGAAGTCGGACCGATGGTTGTCATTCCCGAAGACTACACAGGTAAAAATAAAAATAAATAATGAAAATTTTCCTTTTTCGCTAAATTTTTTTTTCCCCCAATCACCCAGCGAAAAAAATGACGTTTTAATGAGAGAATGTTGCGGTGTTGAATTCCGCTATGCAAATGGTGGAAACCTTCTCAAGGGAAATTGACAATATTTTTTTGTTTGTTTTCTTTTCTTTGACTGGTTCTGTAATCCAATTACACAACCAAAGTCACGCATTCTTTCCATTTAATTTTTCAATAAATAAAAAAGTAATTGGAAATTAGATGCAGCCATTTTTTTTTTTTTTTTTTTTTAGGTGAAATTTTTAATGGATATTTCAGGGGTAATGAGCAATTTGTGATGTTGCATTTTTTTTAAAGCGGCCATTTTTTTTTTTTTTTTTATATAAAAAAAAAATATATAAAATGGCTATTTCATGTCCATTTTTAGACAAAATAATTTTTTTTGTCACTGGAATTTTTTTGTCGGGGAGGGGTGGGGGGTGGGGGGGGGGGTAAATAATTTTTATAAATTCTTTATTTTTTATTTTTTATTTTTTTTTTAAAAGATGAAAACATGGCTGCTTGTCTGTCCATTTTCAGACATCTTTTTTTTTTAAGTTGTTATTTTATTTATTGCTTTTTAAAATGAAGATTACTTTGAAAAATAATGACCAATTAAGGCCAAATTTTTATTCCCAGAAGAAATTCCAAAGTTGCCATTTTGAAATTTCAATTACCAGGCCATAATCTAAAGCAACTGACTTCCCACAGTGCAACCAAACAAATTTTGTTCTTGTAGCATTTTTGTTATAAAGTTATTTACACGAACCATGTCAAATAAGAAAACTGTCCAAAAAATATCGACTAATAAATATCGACTTATAAGTATCGACTTATAAGTATCGACTAATAAATATCGACCAATAATTATCAGTCAATTTTTACCCTTTAGAAATATCGATTAATAAATATCGACTTATATGTATCGGCTAATAAATATCGACTTATAAGTATCGACTAATAAATATCGACTAATAATTATCAGTCAATTTTTACCCTTTAGAAATATCGATTTATAAGTATCGACTAATAAATATCGACCAATAATTATCAGTCAATTTTTACCCTTCAGAAATATCGACTAATAAATATCGACTTATATGTATCGGCTAATAAATATCGACTTATAAGTATCAACTAATAAATATCGACTAATAATTATCAGTCAATTTTTACCCTTTAGAAATATCGACTTATAAGTATCGACTAATAAATATCGACCAATAATTATCAGTCAATTTTTACCTTTCAGAAATATCAACTAATAAATATCGACTTATAAGTATCGGCTAATAAATGTCGACCAATAATTATCAGCTAATTATTTTCCATTGTTCAGTGTTGGCTAAAATATCGACCAATTTTCATTGGTCGAAAAGCATCGACCAAAAAGTATCGGCAATTTAGCATCAAGACCAAAAAAAATTCGATAAATATTGGTCAATAATTTATCAGTCAAAAAATATCGACCAATTTTTATTGATCGTAAACAATTGGCCAAAAGTCTCAGCTATTAAGTACCAGCCAATAAATATCGAGTAAAAATAAATAAATCAATAAACATCGACCAATAAATATCGATGGAAAAAACAATCACTAAAAATATTAGCCAATTCTTCGGTAGTCTTTGGTAGTCTTAGGTAGTCTCCGATAGTTTCCGGTGACCTTCGATAATCTTCAGTAGTCTTTGATAGTCTTCGATAGTTTTTGGTAACTTTCGGTAGTTTTAGTTAGTCTTAAGTAGTCTTCGATAGTGTTTGGTAGCCTTCGATAGTCTTCGATAGTCTTTGATAGTCTTCGATAGTCTCCGATAGTCTCCGGTGGCCTTCAATAGTCTTCAGTAGTCTTTGATAGTCTTCAATCATCTTTGATAGTCTTCGATAGTCTTCGGTAGTTTTAGTTAGTCTTAGGTAGTCTTTGATAGTGTTTGGTAGCCTTCGATAGTCTTCGATAGTCTTTGATAGTCTTCGATAGTCTCCAATAGTCTCCGGTGGTCTTCAATAGTCTTCAGTAGTCTTTGATAGTCTTCAATCATCTTTGATAGTCTTCAGTAATCTTCGGTAGTTTTAGTTAGTCTTAGGTAGTCTTCGATAGTCTTCGATAGTCTTCGATAGTCTTGGGTAGCCTTCAATAGTCTTCGATAGTCTTCGATAGTCTTTGATAGTTTTTATTAATCATTGGTAGTTTTAGTTAGTCTTAGGTAGTATTCAATAGTCATTGATAGTCTTCAGTAGTCTTAGGTAGTTTTAGGCAGTGCACCTGACCAGTAATCCAGAGATCTTCACCTCCCAGTCGTGGGAACTGATCTTTTTATACTTTCTATTTTTCCAAACAGACAACGAATGAGAGAGTGCAAGGAAAGGGCCAGTGTTCCCTTAAAACGACCTTGTGACCTTGTAATCTTGTTTAAATCCCCTTCCAACAAACTGGCAACATGCCAGCATCAACCCTTTGCATTCTAGGAAGCTCAACCCGGGGGCGGGGCAAGCGAGACAAGACGCCATCCTAGGGTTCCACCAAACCACATAAAAGTTCATTAACCCCTTCACAACACTTTCAAATTTATTAAAGTTGCTTTTCGCTTGCCACAAAACCCCACATTTTATTATCCCATATTTCATATCCCCCCCCTACTTTCATTTAACATACCGGAAGTGACGTAACGACCTTCGCACCTGCTTCTAAAGGTCAACTCTCCCCTCTTCAAGGACGCTTTCCATCTAAAAAAGGTCCCTTCGCCATTTTTTTTCCACCTGCAGCCTCAAATTGGGCTGCGTTGAACAATGGGAGAATATTTGCCCTAGTGACAAATTTATGAAACGGAGCATTGCAGTGTTTTGTTTTGATTTTGATTGTTGTAAAATGTGCAGCCACTTTTGTTCTGATAAAGAAATGTTTGAATCCAAGGTCAAACTGTTGTTTGGTAGTACTCAAAGAGTTAGGACATGAGTTGGGGTCAATAACATTAGTGTGGGCCCCACAGTCAGGGGTCCAGAACCAATTCCTGCATCAATTTTGGCTGGCCACTCCATGATTAATGAATCAGGCTGACATACCTGGTTTTCATTAAGATCAAAGATAAGGCAGGAAAACATGCTTTAAAAGTTGCAGTCTCCTTGCTATGGATGCCACAAAACACCGGTTCGACTACTTAGCGAAGAATCATACTTAGAAATTAACATTGTATTAACATCACAAAGACAACGCTCAAATACCACATTTCTTCAATTAAAACCCGTACTTAACGTTGATAGTACGCAGTTTGCGCCATGTACTTTTACGTTATAAAAACCCCCGTTATGCCTATAACTATAGTGGAAAACTCATAAGTTTTACATTTTTACGTTACAATATTTATAACGTAAAGTTGACTATAATTTTAAGGAAAAAGTACACGGCGCAAACTGTAAAGAAACCCAAAACGTTTTCGACCATTACTGGTTTTCCTCAGTGGGAGTTACAGGAATTCTTGGTTTATTTTACTTAACGTTAGCTACTTCGTTCGACGTTAGATTATAGTCGCGGCCGACAGCGGCAATTTGGGATAAGATGTTCCAGGGCCACATAGCTAAGAGATGCCGATCGGTCACTGTACTTGTACCTCATACCTGGATGCTACATCAAATTGATTACAGACTATACATGTAGTAAATCATTTCCTAATACCTACTGTGACTGAGTGACTTCACCAACTTTCCTTACCTGCTTTACTATCGGCTCATCACTGAGCATTACTCAACACAATTAGCCGAAAATGATTCAGTTCATTGTTTGTCACCACCTTTCACCGAAGGTCAATGAACCCGATCCTCTCTTTATGATAAAAGAAGCAAAAAACCCCTCACCCCCTGCGGGCAAGCGGAAGAACCCGCAGCGAACAATAGAACGGAGCCCTTGGGCGTTCTCTTCCGGTTTAACCTTTGACTTTAATTGTTGCAGGCTGGTTCTCCATTGTCACAGACAACAGACGTACGGCACCGTTTTTTACGTCCATTCAACAGGTGGCCATGTCTCAAGTCCCGTACTTTCTTGTACGCACCGATGTTCCCGCTTACAGAGTCTCCGATCCAAGGCTGATTGCTGGACGAACCTCGTATTCCAGGACTACGGTAAGTCATCGGGGTGTTACGTAATGCGCGCGACATGAATAAAAGCGAATTACAATTTGCGCTTATTCATCTGACCGATCACTGCAAAGATGAATAAGCGTTTAGGCATATCGCGCCTGTTATAACTCGCCGTCATCGGTCCGTACTTCGAGGGTTGCAGAGGCACATTTTTACTTTCTCGCAGTTCTCGAAGAACGGCCTTACAGTTTGTGGGACTAAGAGAGAGCAATCACTGCTCTTTCTTTTAGCCCCAAAGTACCGTGTACTAGTACCGCGGTACTTCTTCGCCAATTTAAAGTAACCGCATACCGGTACCGAGGTACTTTTTCATTCGATACAATGTGGCGTGTATTGAATCCGCATTACTTTTTGGCTGTTACCAGTTCAACCCTGGAGCAAGGCAGTTTTATCATCGGCAAGGCCCTAGGCAAATGTGAGGAGCGAGGCCCGCGGGGCCCCCTCTAGGTATAAAAAAATTAGGTTTTCCTGACATCAATAAAACATTATGCCT
Source organism: Strigamia crassipes (assembly GCA_034683725.1). Taxonomy (NCBI): domain Eukaryota; kingdom Metazoa; phylum Arthropoda; class Chilopoda; order Geophilomorpha; family Linotaeniidae; genus Strigamia; species Strigamia crassipes. The sequence continues at coordinate 5,041 of JAQFXT010002341.1, forward strand.
TTGAGGTCTTTGGGGTCCTATTGACCCTGCAGGGACCAAAATTTGGGGTCTTCGGAGTCTTAGGGGCCTCGCGGAAAAGAAAATTTGAAATCTTTAGTAGAAAATTAATTTGATTCCAATAACATCGAGCACCACGATTCAATCTAAAGCGACTCATTCTACCGCAAAAAGGCAGTTTTACTTGTTTTTTTTTCTCTTTAGTAAATAATGTTATAGAGTAGATGATGAGTTGCCCATACTGTGCTATCCCTCCCATGCAACATCCAGTGACCTGACAACTCTCCTTGCAAAACTTTAAAGCAAAAAAAAAAAACTTGCTTCAGCAGATGAGTGGTTAATGCACTTACCTTTCAACTCAAGGGCAGAGGCCAAACCCTGTGAGGATAGTAAGATTTTTTTCTCCACGAAGGAAGAATTTCAGAGCCCACAGCCTTCATTTCAAGAACTGTAGTTTAAACTTTGAGATCATGGCTGTTAAGTTGAATAGATAGAAAATACAAGTGACCCTTGCTCAACCCTAGTAATTAGTTCCAGAAAAACAAAGTTAAGCAAGATCAGCGCTAACCTAGAAATCACCGGTGAGGACACCGACAAAATTTGTTGCTCTTCCCATAAACTGTAAAACTCTTACTCATTGTGTAAAACTCTTACTTAAAGCTGTGAGAATATATTAAACATTAATTAATAATGATTTATTTGATGCAAATCAATGCTTCTACATCACTGATCCCATATCTCAGTCCATGCCTTTAGGTAGTATAGTGGATGGAAGCCATAAATCTTAAGGAAGCAAACAAGTTCCTACATTTAATCTGGCAATAACTGGCTGTTAATGCTCTTTAAAACAAGTGTCCAGCATGTGTTTAAACCACCATTTCAAGTGTTTTTAAGTTTAAGGAAATTGGTGGAGAGAAAACCTCATACAATTTGCCACAAAAGGCATTATGACACAACAGGAATTGTAGATGTGAGAAGTATGCTAGAAAGAATTCCTGGTTGCACAATCTTGTTTGAATTCCGGTGTCACAGCGTTGCCACATAAACTTGTGAGGAGAGTTCTGAGGTGGAGACATAGTTTTCTTTGAAACATTAGCAAATCTATGCACACAATCTTGCGAGGTTTATTAGTTTCACCGTGAAATGGCGGCAATGGTGAATACTAGGAATGGGGCGTGTGAAGTAGAAGTTTTTCATCAATTAAAAGCCGCCTTCGAATAGTAGCCGCAGCTAAAAATTGAAGACGCAACATTCCACGTTCATTTCACAGCTGTTACGTTTGTTCTATGTACGTAGAGCACCCGTCCGGCAAGCGGGAATCTGGGTTCAACTCCCGTCTCGCGACTCCTCAGAGTCCGAGCCGTTTCATTTTTCCACCAATAATTGTAGAGAGGAATTAAAGAAAAACCATAAACTCCGAACGTTACCTGTATTCCTGCAATTACCGATGATTTATATATGCAGATATCGCAGAAAACTATTCATGTATGTTCTTCGGTGGACATTTATTTAAAGATCTGATTGTTTATTGATTTTGCAGATAATCAAAATATCTTAAAGATTTTTTTATTAAAATAATTATAAAGGATAAGTGGAATTCGACAAAAGTATTTTGGTATGCCGTTGCAATCTTTATCTAAACATCTTCGTATAATAAACATGTACAGTCATGGGCATAAAGATTGTCGCCTTCAAGTCATGTCCTTAATGTCAAAGAGAAAAATGAGTTTTCTAGGTTTGGCCACTAGAATAAAGCATTATCCAGGGCCGGTTTTAGATGTGCTGGGGCCCTAAGCTACAACAAATGTGGGGTCCTTATATGCAGGGAAAAGGTGGTTTGGGCGGTCGACATGACTTTCATGTACAAATATTCAACCTGCATCTAAAGACACTTATTTAACTTGACCGAATGTTTCAACTTCTGGTTGTGTCACAGCATTACTGGCGCTAACGTACTAAATGAAAATAGACTAAATCATGCCACAAAACCCGATGTGCCTCCGTTTATATTATTTAGCAAGCGCAGCAAAATAAAAGTCTTAATATGCAGTTTGAGCCACGTACTTTTACGTTATAAAACCCCCCGTTATGCCTATAACTGTAGTGGAAAACTCATAAGTCTAACGGAGCTTACGCTATATCGAAAAATAGAGTAGCTAATCCGGTAATTTTCCACTATTTACGTCACTGTGACGTCACTGACCAAAAATTGCGATTTGCAATGACCTCGTTCGCCGCCATTTTGAATTCTCCGCTTCATTCGCAAGAGGAGCACGTGTTACCATTTATCTCATTGGTTTCCTTTGTAACCGTAACGTGAAAGCGCAAGCGCAAACTGAACTTTTATATTTTTACGTTACAATATTTATAACGTCAAATTGACTATAATTTTAAGGGAAAAGTAGATGGCGCAAACTGTGTAATACCAGAAGCTTCTGATGAGGTTAACTAGGCAAATTGCTGATAGATTTATATGTGTTGACAAGTGTGATGGCCAGCTAGTTCTTTGGGCCCTTGTGTCAGTAAGCGCGATAAGATCAAAGTGCCAAGAATTTAGAGCTCCAACACACTGCTTTATACTTACAGCTGAAACTATAATAATAGCACAAGTTGTCAGAATTCTACTGACATATCTGTGCCCAAATCAGTATAAAATAATAACCAAATTAAAACTTGTCAGGTCATTTGGGAAGGGTGTCAGCTGAGGAAAAATGTAATCTCCAAACTGCAATCTGCAAGAAAAAGAATCAATTTTTATTTTTTTTATTCCATTTTATGTTTCAGATCAAAACGGGACATGTCCTCAAACTACTGGGAGTATATGAAGACATCAATGCCAAACACTACAAAAACCTTAACCGGAACTTTCAGCGAAAGTCCAGTACCACGACTGCTCCTAAATATGCCCAGTGTGTCAACTACAAAGGAGAGGTGGGTACTTCAAGGACATTTTTTCTTTGCATCTCCACCTTTGTATAAAAAGTTGAAAAAACATCCCAATTACTTTTTTTGCAAATACATTCTCAAAGCTCCATTAACAAGGGAGGGGTAGGGTATGTAGTTCTTCGCATAGTTTATTTATTCACATTCTTTCCTAAAAGTTTTATTAATAAGTACAAGGAATTCCTTTTAGAGGTGGAAGAAAAAAAATAATTTCCAATTGTCCAATACCAATCCATTATGTGCAAAGTTTAATTATTGCATAAATGGTTGCACTGCATGTTTATTATGCATTGTTAGAATCAATCAAGGCTACTCTTTGAAGTCACATCAAGGCCACATTAAGGGGTGTTGATTGACAATTATGAAAGGGTTTTCATGATTTGTTGCACTAATCTTTGTGTTGTCATTCTCAAGGTCCTGTTCTTGTCCTTCGCGGCTCAAGGCAAATTCTACGCTACAGCAACCAGAGTAAGGATAATTCAAGAGTCTTCAAAGGAGGAGAAAGGAAATTAATTCTCATGTGTATTTTTAGGGATCCAGAAGTGTCAATCACGTTTATTTGATCTCACATATTCTAAGGACTTTCAAGTTACCGGTTACTGTACGCCTTGTGTGTGGATTTCTGCCAAAGGTTCCATGTAACTTCACAGGTGAATTGATGAGGAAGTACCCATGGCCATAAATTATTTCTCAAACAATTGCACAACATAAATATTATTATTAAAACCCTTAGAGATGCGTATACTGCTACCGGTACAATTTTCACCCGCGTAATAAGCCATTTTCTGGTAACGCTAAATCACGCATACTCTGTAGCACTTTCACTAACAATTTATAAACAATTGACCGGCTTTTTCCACAAGAGGATGTATTGTATAGAAACTAAAAATAGTAGCATATATCACATTTATTATTCATGAGAACAATGACGAACAGTACTGCAGGTACCCGACATTGGGTACCCACCCATACCCATGGGTAATATGTGGGCATGGGTGTCCAATTGGATCTTATGGGTGGACTTGGATGGGTAAAACACTTTTCCTCGTATGTTTATTGTTTATCACTCTCCAACGATTGTTCGATTGTTAAAAAAGTAAAGTCTGAGAACAACTACTCCGACGCCGGCAAAATGCTGACGAAGAAGCGAAAAAGCCTGAAGCCCAGCATCGTCAACGATCTGATGTTTATGCGTTCCAATCTCGATATTTGCCAATAAATCGCGATTTCATGTGACTTAAATTGGGTATGGGTGGTCTGGCGACAGAACTTCTGGGTCATGGGTGACCGTGGGTGGGTAGACCCTAGGGTTCGTCAGCAGTGAGTATCCAAGAAATTGTCGGGCTCCGCAGTACTGCGTGAACATAGAATAAATATCAGTTGCAACCTGGATTTCATAGCGTCAACTTATCTTATTTGGTATAAAACAGAGGAGCTTGCGCGTAAATACTTCTATTAAAGATGGGGTACCTGGGTCGAAATGTCTAAGGTCAAAATCTTAACCTAACCTAACGTAGCAATGGCGTATTAACTGAATCTCTGGTTTTATTTTCATAGGAACTTTGAAGCTCCAAAGTACCTGCCGTGAGGATATAATTTTAGCATGCACTTTGCTCAAGGAAAGGAATGTCATGTTTGAAATGGATGCAAATTCTGGCTTTACGCTAACCAAAGCTGAAGTACCGGTGTCACCGGCAGCCTATGTCGGCGCCCTAGCATTTTGTGCGGATGAGGCCGATATCTGGCAACGGCAAATGAAAGTTGTGCATCACGTGTATCCACAAGAGCAGACAACGCCACCAAACAGTACAAAAGCCTCAGCTTCTCAGAGTTCTGGATCTGGGTCTGGGTCCGGCTCCAGTAAAAACCAGAGGAAGTCTTCGTTTACCGGAAGTGGCATTGTACGCCACGAGACTCAGTCGGTGTGTGTGTCGATGATCTTCGACGACATGGATGAAGAGGAGACTAGTTACAGCGAAGATACAAGTCCAAAACCTAAATGCGCCGCTACTAAATTCTGGACTTTGCGAAGGCTGAAACAGTTGGCGCAGAATGAACCTCAATATGAGGCCCCGTATGCCGTCATCCGGGCTAAGAGCAGTTCTACCGGATACAACGAAGTAGTGAATGACGGAAGTGAAAATGCCAATGCTGAATTCATGTCTGGTGGATGGATCAAAGATTCTCTCAAAAAATGGTACTCAAAGCTGCCCAAATGTGATCTTTTACCTGAAAATGGTACTTATGTGGTCTCTCAGAAGACTAGTAGTGATTCTGTTATATATGATTCCATTGCATGACTTGAGCCAAACTGTTAAGATGCTATTCAATTGTGAGACAAACAAAGATAAATGTCAATCCAAGAGCCGGGTTCACTAAAAAATTGTTTCCGAATGACTCCGATAACTAACGATGGACCATGCTCATTATCCAACCGTCTTGGCATAAATTCAATAGTAAGGACCATTTTCAATAATAGCATATTAGAACTGAGTAGTTTGTCTACAGCAAGTCAGATTTTTCAGACATTTTCAATAGTCCTAATGTTATCGAATTCCAATAGTTCAGACATAGTAGGCGCATTCATAAAGTAATTTAGACTAAACAGCATTCTAAACAGCATGTTTAAACTGTTTTTTAAACTGCTTGTCTCCAGGGCTGGATTAACCATAAGGCAGAGTAGGCATCCGCCTACGGGCCCCGCGCCTTTTAGGGAAAACTCCAGAAACAAAGATTTTTGCAAGTTAATTTATAAGGAGGGAGCCTAGGGGGCCCCACAGGGTTTAATCTGGCCCTGCTTGTCTCTGCTTAGGGGCCCCTACAGGGTTTAACCCGGCCCTGCTTCGTACCCGATTGAAATGTAGAGCCTCCCCACAGAGTTTATGTTTGTCTCTGCCTAGGGGCCCCCCACAGGGTTTAATCCGGCCCTGCTTGTCTCTGCCTAGGGGCCTCCCCACAGAGTTTATGTTTGTTTCTGCCTAGGGGCCCCCCCCACAGGGTTTAATCCGGCCCTGCTTGTCTCTGCCTAGGGCTCCCCCCCATAAGGTTTAATCCGGCCCTGCTTGTCTCAATCTAACTTAAAAAATGGCAGTCGATTTAGTCTGTTTTCAGTCGCAGTGGGCATGCACACAACATTTAAACAACAAAACATGTTTAACTGCAAGTTAAACGCGACTTTATGAATGCGTCTAGTGTTTAGCGAACCTTGCTCCTGGTTCTTCCTGGTTCTTCCTGGATTTAAGGTTGATGGGTATGGGAGAAAATATGAATACAAGCAATGTCCCTTTTACGCAAACCAGATGAAGTGACTTGTACTTGCATTTTAATGAATCCGGGTTAATCGATAACTTCTCAAGTTCTTTAATCTGCAAGTATTCTCTTCTGCAGATGACATCAATAATAGAAATAATAGAAATGGAGATTAAAGATAAACTCACACACAATGAGCCATTAAGACAATAGCTATAGAGGACATAAGCATCCACAAAGATCGAAAGACCTTTGCTAGAAAAACTACTTGTTCTGTATTATTTTTTTTAGCTATTTAGCACCATTAATGTCATTAAACAACCTTTAATTGACTCATTGGCCAATGCCCTGATAAATCTTTTTCTTCTGATCCAGCCGCGGTGCCAGGCCTTAGAATTGACCGATACCGATTACCGGTTAAAAAGATGCCGGTCTTTGATTGTTCATGTTTTTATCTCAACTTTGAAAACTTGTAGAGTGAAATTTGTAGTTGCATTGTGAATACTGCTTTGTACTTACCACTTTACGCACATTTATAAAATAGGTCAAGAATTGTTTCCATCGGCCATTCAAAATTTTTATAGGTTGTTTTTGCATACAGTGCAATGTTTATTGGTTCAATTAACATATAACTTTCACTCTTTAAAACCCAGTGGAAGCTTGTGGCCCATTTTTTTTTTTGTTTTATTTCTATCTAAAATCATAAAACATGGAAGTATGTGAATGTATGTGAATGTATACGCTAAATGTTATACACTAGAAGTGTACCAGAGTGTGAAATGACTTGTAGATGGTCTTAGGAAATTTGAAAATTAATTATGTTTGAAATTATATATATAATGTGTATATTTTCTAATATTTCTGTTATATCATGCCCTGTATTCTATTTCTGTTCTTTGAATGGATTAACAATATTTTCAACTCATTTTTGAGTACTGTGTTAAGCGAATGGTTGGTGCTTTACACATATAAGAGTTTTTATATATGATCTAATAAAAATTTGCTACGAAATTATATGTCTTATTTTTTTTTACAAATCTAAAGACACTGGAATTCGAACAGTATATGGAGTGCTATTTCTACTTGTAGTGATGCGACCGCCACATCGCTTCCACTGTTCGCATTTCCAGTAAATGCGATCAGGTTTGCGTTTCTCTACAATGTACGCAAAACCATCTTTGCAAAGTTTTTCCATACTTTGCATTGTTTGCGTTATTGCGATTGCCATTTTCGATCTGTGTCTGCTTCTCTGCTTCAGTGTATAATAATGATTAGATTAGGTGTGGTGTGCTAAATATACATGCACTTCCGAAAACGTCTGGGGGACGTTTTTGGTGAACGTTTG
>JAQFXT010002342.1:0-12560 GCA_034683725.1 Strigamia crassipes
AACATGAAAATGCAAGTTTTAAACATGAAAATGCAAGTTTTAAACATGAAAATGCAAGTTTTAAACATGAAAATGCAGTTTTCGACGTAGGAATGCAGTTTTCGGCACAAAATAGCAGTTATAGACATAAAAATGATACAAAATTGCAGTTTTAGACGTAATAATTACACAAAATGCAGTTTCAGACGTAAAAATAATACAAAATTGCAGTTTTAGACGTAAAAATGACATAAAAATGACATAAAACTGCATCTTCAGACAAAAATGCAGTATCAGACGTAATAATTACACAAAATGCAGTTTTAGACAAAAGTGATACAAAATTGCAATTTTAGACAAAAGTGATACAAAATTGTAATTTTAGACAAAAGTGATACAAAATTGCAATTTTAGACAAAAGTGATACAAAATTGCAATTTTAGACATAAAATGACATAAAAATTTATTTTTAGACATAAAAATGACATAAAACTGCATCTTCAGACAAAAATGCAGTTGCAGACGTAATAATGCAGTTTTAGACATAAAAATGAGATAAAATTGCAGTTTTAGACATAAAAATGATGCAAAATTGCAGTTTTAGACATAAAAATGATGCAAAATTGCAGTTTTAGACATAAAAATGATGCAAAATTGCAGTTTTAGACATAAAAATAACATAAAACTGCATCTTCAGACAAAAAATGCAGTTTCAGACGTAATAATTACACAAAATGCACCTTCAAACGTAATAATTACACAAAATGCAGCTTCAGACCTAATAATTACACAAAATGCAGTTTTAGATGTAATAATTACACAAAATGCAGTTTTAGACGTAATAATTACACAAAATGCAGTTTTAGACGTAATAATTACACAAAATGTAGTTTCACACCTAAAACTGCATTTTTAAACCTAAAATTTCAGTTTTATAAAAAAAAAAATAAAAAATCTTACACAAACTCACTTTTACGCAGACCCTTTTCACAATAAAACAAAAACCACCAATAAACAACTCGGAAATGTATCATAAGTGCAATGTTTTTAATCACCATATCTCCATCGTCGATTACAAAAAAACCTACTAATTTTGACGAAATCCACATACAGAACCAATTCATCAATAGCGACAATTTAGACACCGATACAATACCATTTCCCCTCACCCCCCCTCTCCCCCCAAAAAAAACCAATCAATCGACCAACCAATCAATCAATATTCACTAAACCCAACTCAGGCACCGCCACCATCGTCTTCGCGTTCCAATTCGACAAATTCGACAAATTGTCGGATCTTTTCCTGCATTTCGCCTTTTCGCACTTCACTTTGGGCTTTTCCTTGCCGTCCTCGTCCTCCCACATGGTGTCGCTCTCCTCCTCGTCCCCCTCGTCGCCGCTGTCGTCCTCGTCGCTGTCCTCCTGCGACTTGTCGATCCGCACGTTGCTGTGGCTCAGTTCGTCCAACATGTGATAATAATAGGGGAGGCCGACAATAAAGGAAATCGCGATCAACACCGGCACAACGGCGTCGCGGATGTGTTGGGACGTCGTGGCCGACGGTGGGTTCATCAGGCAGTACACTTTGTCCGGGTGGTTAACGCAGTTCTCCGTCGGTTCGCTGCCGGTTCCCTTTACGGATCAAAAATTGACCAATTTTTTTTTTTTCTTTTTTTTTTATAAATTAAAATTTAATTATTGTTATTTTTTAAAGTATTTTTGATTTTTGGGTTATAAAATGATTTTTTTTGGGTTAAAAAATGATTTTTTTGAGTTATAAAATTATTTTTTTGGGGTGTACGGAAAAACGGATTCAGTGCTGCCGCACTAGGTGAGGTGAGGTCGGCAGCGCCGAATGCCATTTCCCGTCGACTCAATTTCGAAGCTGTTCCAAACAAAAAAATAGAGAAGTTTTAAAAATAAACTTTTTTTAACGATAAAATCCGAGGTAAAATTGTAAATTACGTACGTAAAACAAAATTTAACTATAAAAATGTCCAAAAATAAATCTAGATTATTTTTTGGATGGATAGCGACCAGATTGATTTTACGAGAAAACGGATTCGGTGCTGCCGCACTAGGTGAGGTTTGCACGGCAGCACCGAATGCCATTTCCCGTCGACTCAATTTCGAAGCTGTTCCAAACAAAAAAATAGAGAACTTTTAAAAATAAAACTTTTTTTCACGATAAAATCGAGTTAAAATTCAAAATTTTGCATTTAAAACGAAATTTAACTATAAAAATGCCAAACACGAATTTTTTTGGGTGGAAAAGCAACCAGTTTGATTTTACGGGAAAGCGTATGCGGTGCTGCCGCACTAGAAGAGGTTTGGCCGGCAGCGCTGAATGCAATTTCCCGCCGACTCAATTTCGACGCTTTTAAAAACAAAAAATTACATTAAACCAAAAAAAAAAAATGTTTTTTCACAATAAAATCGAGTAAAAATTCAAAACCACGTAAAAAAACCAAATTTAACAATAAAAATGCCAAAAATCAAATCTACGGTCCATCGCTTTCAATCCCGCCGCACCACACGCGCCTAGCACGGCAGCACCGACCGCCACTTACCGCTGCGCACGACGTGCAATTGTAGACCAAATCTCGCGTCACATTGTAATCACTCCCATTAGAAAACACGTAATTGAACACAAACGCGATCGCTAACGGGGTCACTAATACTGTAAAAGCTATGAACAACTCAAAAAACTTTTCTTGAAATTTCTCGCAACTATTTTTCTAAAAATAAAAAATAAAAAATAAAAAATAAAAATAAATATAAATAAAAATAATTTTTTTTTTTTTTTTTTAAATCACAAATTTAAGCCTAAAACGCATTACAATACCCAGGATTTAAGAAACAAAATTTCCTCGCGTAAATTGAAAATTTTCGCCTCCAATTCAAATTTACTCAGCGAATGATCGAGTCTATCGACTATCAGAAACTCCTCGTTGTCACCCGATGGATCTATTCCAAAATTTAAGCCTAATCATTACCAAAAAAACCACAAATTTAATTCGGCGTTCCCGTCCCCGTCCCCGTCGCCATTTTATACCTGAATGATTAAATGCAGGTGTGGCCATTGCACATATTATTCCAAAACGGAGGATTGGTGGATCCCTCCCTGTCCCCTGCACATTCAAAGATGGATCCGAAGATGGAATTTCGTCCCGTTGTTCAATTTTGAGTGCGCGCGCAACAATCGGGCGCGTGCGCAGTTGCGGCGCGCAGCTGACGCAACAATGCATTTGGCGCTTCTCTAAGAAGACGACGAAATTTACAAAATGGACATTTGGAGTTATTTCTCCATCCCGATCCTTCCGGTGGACATGTCGTGGCCACTGCCCAACTTCAACCGGTCGCACCGACTGTGGACCGCGGGCAGCCGAGTGGTCATCCCGGCAGTGGGAGCAGTCACCACCATTTTTCTCAGCTAAACCTCAAGTTTTCATTCATTCGGTTGGGTTTGTTGTCTTAATGTTTGTTTTGTTTTTTATAGATTGGACCAATACGTTCAAGGTACACAATCAGCGGGTTCTTTGGGACGCTTTGGACAACCGGCCCGCGGACCAGTCCTTGATAACTGTCAGCAATCATTATTCTTGCGGGGATTCGCCTCTGTTGTGCGGTAAATTGGTCCATAGATCCTAGGACCCAGTACAGAAGGACTGGCAAGCGCTCGTTAAATTCTCAATGCAGAGTGCGCCTGTGCTCTCATTGGCCGATGGCTGTTTGCGGACGTGAGCTCCCACAATGCGATGCGAGCAACCACTAAAAACACGACTTTTTGAATGCAGTTAGTCACTTACGTCAATCGTACGCTGTCTCCCAGAATGCATCGCATACTTGTTTGTACAGAGAATGCGATGCGTATTGGGTACCCACGGCTGCAACTTAATCCCATAATGCAATGCGCACTATTTCAAGCCGAGCTACGGCCGCTTGCCAGTCCTTCTATTCTGGGTCCTACATAGATCCTTCAATATGCTCTTCAATCGCCAGTGCATAGTGCTGATCTAATTGTGACCATTACTCAAGCGCGAGGTGTATTTTATGAGAGAATTTACCGATAGAAAATCGGAGAAACGACCGTGATCAAATTGCCGGCACGGGTGGTGAATCCAGCCGCCAATCCGAGGTTTGTTACGCGCTTCGGGATTGGTCGGATGAACCGTGGCTGTTTTGTAACGCCCTCCTCATTGGTCGTCGGTCTCTGATGTAGCTAGTGGTAAATTCTCGATGTCAAAAACCTCACGGAGCTCACGGAGCCGCCATATCGAGACTATTGTATACATTTGTATCTGTTACGGTGGCGCTGAAATATAACTTTGAATAAAGGCGTCTCTTTTCCATGGGGGTGCTGAAATACAAGTTTGAACAAAGGTGTCTCTGACCGATAGGGGCGCTGAAGTACAGTTGAACCTCATTGTAACGAACCGCGATATAACGTATTTTTTTAGATGACTTGGTTGGTTTCCCGGACCATGTTCATCTCTTTGACATTCATCTCTTCGACAGTTTGTCAAGGTGATGTACTGTCGAAGAGATGATTGTCGAAGAGACGGGTTGTCGAAGAAATGACTATCGAAGAGATGACTACTTTTTATGACCCGTCGAAGAGATGAACAAACACCGGTTTCCCATAGAACACCATGTTAAAAAATTTCAATATAACGAATTTTGATATTACAACAAGTTTTTAAGAACACTCTAATACCCACAAGCTCTTTTTATAATTTTGAAAATTAATCACGTGGCTCACTTATTCACAAGCTATGTACCAGAAGATTTTATTTTTAAAATTGATAAAAATGAACATTTTATTTTTTAAAATAGTGTAAAAAATTACATTTAAACAAAAATCACCTTGTGTATAAATAAATAATGTTTTGTATGATAAACATGAATTTTTTTCAGTTACAGAGCTAAAAATAATTTTGTACTGTAGTTTGTTACAACGAATTTTCGTTATAACAAACAGATCTTCGGGTCCCTTGTGATTCGTTATAACGAGGTTCGACTGTATAACTTTGAACAAAGACGTCTCTTTCTCACAGAGGCAGATCGACAATGAGGCAATGAGGGGGCCACTAAGTACGATGAGAGGGGGACCTCTCAATATCCGGTAGCCTCAGGGCCCCAATGAGTGAGCTAAAATGTAACTTTTTATACCTGGACCACACAAGTGCTTATTGGAGGATTTATTGCACTCATGATGAATATATTCTAGCGCTGATTGTCGTTATAGGGATGGCAGACTTTCCCAGACACTTTTTTAACAGTCGGACCATGGGATGGAACTTGGGAGCACGTGACATATGCTTCACGAATGAACTTCATTCCCTATTTTTTAGTTTAGGCCGCACGGTACCAATCGTGAGAGGCAATGGTGTTTACCAGGTAATTTTTGAAAATATGTGGTTTGGCTTTAATTGAAGTGTTCAATTCTGTCCGTAGAAGGCAATGGATTTTGTTTTGGACCGCTTGAACAAAGGCGATTGGTTACATGTCTATCCTGAAGGCAAAGTAAACTTGGCCAAAGAAGTAATTCAGTTCAAATGGGGTAAGAATTGTACTTCGTGGCACGCGGGAAAATACGTGTGCAAGCTGTGGTTCAGACCAGGGCTGTCTAACTGCAAGTGCTCCAAGGGCCGCTTTAAAAAAATGCGGTTTAGAGGGCCGCATAATAAATTACTTCGTATGCAACGTTATCAGTGAGTTTTAATAGATATGGTATACATATACAAAGAAAAACCGCGTTTGTATTATTTTAATTTATTTAAAAAATATCAAATTACAAAAAAATTAGTGGGAAATTTCGTATTTGAGGGTAATTTATACATTTAGAGTCCCGCTTTGCGGGCCGCAAGAAGTGAGGTTGCGAGCCGCATGCACCGGGACCCGTTTAAACGCCGGGCGGACAGCGGCAATTTATTCTATAAGTGCCGGCCTCAAATAAGCGTTGGAGTCCCGAATAAACGCCAAGTAAACGTACGAGCGATGTTCTTAACACACCGCGAACGTAACTTGCAGTCAGAAAAATGTATATATGCATAAAAAATGCATAAAAAGCAATAAACGCCCAGGTGTTTATTCAAGGCGGTACGGTAGATAGCTGACTTTATTGTCTCCGTTAATCCATGTTCTGTAATCCATGTTCCGTTCACAAGAAGTAACGTCACACATTCTGTTTATGGTTTAACATCAAAATTGCTGATGTTGTATCTTCCGAACCACACAGCTTGCACAGTGTATGTTAAGATCGACATATTTGTGATTCCATAAGTTGCTTATTTGTTTTTGAAGGTATCGGACGACTTATTGCCGAATGTAAGGTTTGCCCAATCGTTATACCCTTGTTCCATATGGGGATGGATGATATTTTGCCTAATGAGCCACCGTATTACCCACGGTTTAAAAAGGTATTAGTCAACAATTAACTTTCAACTGGATAACCAATGTGAAATTGATATTCAGAAGGTGACTGTTCTAATTGGAAAGCCCATGATGCAACTGGAAGAAACGATCAAAGAATTGCAGAGACTCAACAAGTCTGCTGTAATTATCTGCGCTTAAACTACAGGATGATCATCTTCGGGCTTGCCACAGCATGAGCTGTGTGGCAGGGCTAGGATTTACCATTAGGCTAAAGAATCTGCAGCGTAGCATCCCACGATTATTACTGGGTGTGACTAAAACTAAGTGTACACCTCTGACGAAAATAATCTTCACATGCTCTCAAACTGCCTCAGCTGAAAATGAGAAGTTCACTTTTCTGCCACTGGTGGCTGGAGCAGTCTATTTAACTAAAGGGGTTATATGAAGTTGAGAATAACTTTAGAGCAGACCACAGATTTTTTGCAGGCTCTTTGCATATCTTTTGCAAACCATTTACGAATCTCTTTTGGATCTTGTGTGAATCGCTTGCAAATTTTTTGCAAATCTTTTGTAAATCTATTATGAATATTTTATGAATCATTTGCAAATCTTTGGTGAATCTTTTGCAAATCTTTGGTGAATCTTTTGCAAATCTTTGGTGAATCTTTTACAAATCTGTGGTGAATCTTTTGCAAATCTTTGATGAATTGGGATAAATGCGTTTGCACCAAAAACCAGAAGTAGATTTAAACATTAGTCTTACCCAAATTGTCTGGTGCGAACAGAATATAAGACACCAGACAGAACTCCAGTCTATGCCAATGTGTGTCCAGACCACAAAGCATACAGTTTAGTTATTTTACACAGTGTCCATCAGCTTTTCTTTGTTTTAGAGAGAACTACGCAGCATACTGGCTCAATTGATTCAAGATGAAGTTTGGAAGCTCCATGATGAAGTTCAAGCACTGCATTTTTCTGAAAACTAGTGGAATCTCTGCAACAATTTTTGCTTTTTAATTTCAATTTTTTTGGAATCAATTATTCTTTTGTTTTCTTGAAATTCGTTTGTGGTCTTTTTATATTAAAAATAAACTGAAAATGAAACAAAGTCCTTGCATTAACCTCTTTTACTCTCAACATACTTTATTTTCAAAATAAAAAAATGTAGAAAAATAAGTGAAATAAAAGATAAAATAAGAAATTAAACTAAAGTTGACAATAAAAATTCCATCTAGAATATAAATCTGCAGGAGAAAAAAAATCTAGTTTGGTTGTAATCTTGGCATTTCCTGAGTCTATCCGTCTAACCGCGCCAAGACTCTCCAGAGCCCTTTAAACGCAGAGCCGGCCTTCTCCAAGATGGGGTCCGGGTGCGAAAAGAATTGTGGGTCTCCTATTTGTTGAATTATTGAGTGATTTCATTTCGTTTTTCTGTTTTTATCATTCTAATTTTTTTTGTTTTAATTTTCCGGGGCTCCGTGCATAAACATGCATAACCTCTAAATTATAGTCGCGGAAAGTTCGTCATGTCCGTTCTGAAGATCTAGACGTTTAATGAGCGTGAGAATTTACCACTAGCGTCTTCACAGACTGACGACCAATGAGGAAAATTGTTACAAAACGGCCATCGTTCATTCGACCAATCCTGAAGCGCGTAACAAACCGCATTTGTCCTCGAATTGGTGGAAAGAATTTTCATTTTGAAAATCTCAACTTTGTTCCTGGCGCCATCTATTACAGGATTTTTCAAACAAATCCCAATGACATTTTGTTCACATTTGAATTCCTCGTAGTCGTTTCTCTGATTTTCTATTGGTAAATTCTCTGATAAAATATACCTTGTACTTGAGTAATGGTCACGATTAGGTCAGCACTCATCTTCTTGTCAGGTAAGATCATCACCCGTGCATTAAGAGCACCCGTGGTCTTATCCGACAAGAAGATTCATGCGAATCTAATTGTTCGACCATTACTGGTCACAATTAGGTCGGCACTCATCTTCTTGTCAGGTAAGATCAACCGTGCATTAAGAGCGCTCGTGGTCTTTATCCGACAAGAAGATTCATGCGAATCTAATTGTTCGACCATTACTCGTCGCGCTCGGTATATTACTACTGAAAAAAATCAAACTAACAAGCCAAAAATGACTAAACGATAAGCAACAAAATAAAGGTGACAAAATGAAGAGACCGGCATTGCCTCTCTTGGCAACAACTAAGATTTCAAGACTTCAAGGGCAACTCCGAATTGCGGAACTACGCTACGTGTAGATGAACTGAACTTTGAAGGCATCTAGCTTGGTTTGGAGAAAACAGGAACCGCCAGATCTTCATTGTGCCGTAACCCGGAGTAAAAGTGTTCATAACGGCTTCCCCAAATGAGAATGGTCAACCAAAATGAAAAGACAGCACCCAAGCAGGCAACCACACTGGATATAACAAAGAAGAAGTACAACAGAGTGAAGACTTGTTCACATCTCATCTGACCGTATGGAAAAAACCGGTCGCCAACATTGGCTTCTATCCTGCACAAACACAATACACTTTCACCGCTTGTTTTCGTGGTACAGTCAGTATATGTATTCATGGTGATCAAATGAGTCGCTTGGAAGGCCGCACTGCACAGACATAGTATGACATTGATTGCTGACAACACGAAACTGATTGCCTGTGGAATAAAATCATTCACAATTGTTTCTCCAAGGACTTCCTCGGTAAGATGTAGAATGTGGTTCCAGCTCAGATTTCTTTAAAAAAAACATATATTCCGATAGATCTCGGCACTGGACGTATCTGGGTAAATCAGCATGCCGAGATCCAGGGCCGTCTTAAGCGGGGGTGCAAAGAGTGCACGGCACCCGGACGGCCGGGCCCAGGAGGCGGCCTTGGGTCCCAAACGACCTTTTTTAAGGTTGAAAAAATTTTTGGCAAGGAAAAAGGGCGGCGGCACATAGCTTGCACCCCGGCGGCAGACAAGTCAGAGACGCCCCTGCCGAGATCTATCAGAATGTATGTTTTTAAAGAAATTGGGTCTGGGACCATATTGAAAACTTATTCCGACTTCTTTTCTGTTGACATACTTTCATGGTGAAAACACCGCAGTTCCCGGGATATTCCCGATGACAGCAGGTAACGAAGATAAACCCAAATAATCCAGTCACACCTAACTGTAAAGATAAAACAGACGTTTTGTAACACTAGCCATGCTTTTAGTCTGTTTTTAGTTGCAGTGGGCATGCGCACAACATTTAAACAACAAAAGGGGTTTCATTAAGTATTGGTTTTGTAATTTTGTGGTTTTCTATTAATCACAAAATCAATCATTTTTGATGCTTTCAAATTCAATTGCACGGTTTTGCATAGTCACATGACTCAGTCATCGTAAAATGTGATACAGATAAATATGTGTACAATTCAATTCACACATGAAACAAAAAATTTACAAATTATTTATTGCGTAATTTTGAAATTTAATATGTGTTTTCAAGATTTGATGTGTGATTTCGAGATTTGATGTGTGATTTCGAGATTTGATGTGTGATTTCGAGATTTGATGTGTGATTTCGAGTTTTGATGTGTGATTTCGAGATTCGATGCGTGATTTCGAGATTTGATGTTTGATTTCAAGATTTGATGTGTGATTTCCAGATTTGTTGTGTGATTTCGAGATTCGATGCATGATTTCGAGATTTGAGGTGTGATTTAGAGATTTGATGTGTGATTTCAAGATTTAAAAATTTAGAGAATTAGAGATCTATTAGAGATTTATAAGGGATTTATCAAGCCATCGACGAGATTTATAGTAAACATCAACCCCCTCAAAAAACTACCAGTTTCTTAATTTTCTGATTATGTACTTTTCTGATTTTCTAGTTTGCAATTATGCGCATGATTAGTAGAGCTGATGTCACGTCATAAATCCAAAAGTGCACAATTGTTATAATTGCAAAATTACAAAACCGTCTACGTCTCTATTAACAAAATCCCTTAATGCAACTTAAACAGGACTTTATGGACGCGCCTACTAAAGAAATGGTTGGCGACAGGAAGCTCCTCGCCAAAGTATAGTCGAGGCGTAACTAATTCTGAACCTGCATCTGCGCTCGGACAAGTATTGTTAATTTTATTTTCATTTACATTTCTAGGAGAATTTACCACTATCTTCAATAATGTTCTCCGGTGCTTTGATAACCAATGAGAACGGCGTAACAAAACAGCCATCGTTAGTCCTACCAATCTCGAAGCACGTAACAAACAACATTTGCCTTCGGATTGGTGGCTGTAGGTGGCTGCATTCACCATTTCGATAATGCACGCTCGTCCTTTGCGCCATCTGTTGCGGGTTTTCACAACCAAAATACAAATGACATTTTGATCCCATTCGAAATCTTCGTGGTCGTTACTCCGATTTTCTATCAGTAAATTCTCTCATAAAATACACCTCGCGCTTGAGTAATTGTCAAATTTAGGTCAGCACTCATTTTTTTGTCAGATAAGATCACGAGTGCCCTACGAGCACTCGTAATCTTATCAGGCAAAAAGATTCGTGCAGACCTAATTATTTGACAATTACTCAGCGTGCTTGGTATACAGGGTTGCACGCGTTACTGCAATTTGGTAATGAGTTATCGTTACCGTTATTTACGTAAAAAAGTAACGCGTTACCATTCGTTATAGTTACTTATTAGAAAATCCCGTTACCGTTATCGTTACGTTATCGTTACATTTTTGCAACTCGCGGAAAATATCGTTGCAAAAAATCAACGATTTATCAGTTTTCATCAACGAAATAAAACGCAAAATGCAAAAACGGTCATTCAAAATGACCCCTACAAAGTTGCAATTGCTGACTGGTAAACAGGGGATGGAAAAACCAACAGTGAGGCCAATAGACTGGCCAGTGGCAAACTGTTACACGAATTACAGTAATACGCACATGAAACGTTTTTTACGTTGTTCGGAACGACGTACGATGTACGATACAACGTAACGGTAACGAAACATCCAATAACGTTTCGTTACTGTTAGAGCAGTAACTAATTAACGTTACCGTTACTTAGATGTATAATGTAAGGAGTTACCGTTACAGTTACGTAACGATAACGTCGTTACTGGTAACGACGGTACTGTAACGATAACGCGTGCAACGCTGTTGGTATATTACTACTGAGAGTTTTAGATTAAGTTATTAGGTTAGGTTAGGTTTACATTTTATAATGAAACAAGCATTACTCGCGCCTGGACTTAGCTGCTCAAATTCTGTTTCCAAGAGCATGCGCAGAACAGGAAAAATGGCACGAAGCCCCCGGTCGCCAACGGCTACTGCCTACTGGTTTTAGTCATAGACCCGGAGCCATCCTTCCCGTAATCACTCGTAACTGACTGGGAACAAATTTAGTACTGAAAATACTGGATAGGTCAGGCCACAAAGAAATTACCAATGTAGCGCTGGGCTACAGGTTGCGGGTTTGTGGTGTGTGGTTCTTGGAATTCCTGCGAGAACTACGCGAATCTGTAAATCCGCGTGTAAAAATGTTTACTTACTGGTATTCCGGCCCAAGTTGGTATGTCGCGGATTTTCAAATTCGGGGTTAGAAATTGCAAATAAAATCCAATCCCGGTTAGGCTTATCCCGATCGCCAGCTGCATGGAAACCAACATCCCGGCCAGTTTACAGTTATGCATGATTGGCTGCCTATTACCTGGATAAAAAACAAAAAACAAGAATAGAAATTAATTATAATTAGAGTAATAATTCATGTGGTGTCAGCGGGTCTACCGGAAGCTTCGCTTATAATCCGGCTTCTGCGCAGGCCGTGCCGAGTCGGCACATGGCGTCTTTTTTCTACTAGCACTCCCAGGCTTTGTGGGACTGTAGTGCTTAGTGCTGTTAGCTGGGAAAGGGATCCGGGTTTAGATGCTAGGACCAAACAAACGTATTAATTAATTAGTTCTAAGGTTACTCTAGTGGTGTGGTCTAAAATTTCGCAAAAAAATAGCAAGAAAGTTTGTTTGAAATTTCTGAAATGTGACAAACATCTGAGTTTTGTCTAAAATTTCTGAAATTTGTCTGAAGTTTGTCTAAAATTTCTGAAATTTGTCTGAAGTTTGTCTAAAATCTCTGAAATTTGTCTAAAATCTCTGAAATTTGTCTAAAATCTCTGAAATTTGTCTAAAATCTCTGAAATTTGTCTAAAATCTCTG
>JAQFXT010002343.1:0-12559 GCA_034683725.1 Strigamia crassipes
AGAAAATAAAACAAAAACAAAGAAAATAAAACAAAAACAAAGATAATAAAACAAAACATGGCTAAAATAAAACAAAATATGGCTAAAATAAAACAAAAACAAAGAAAATAAAACAAAAACAAAAAAAATAAAACAAAAACAAAGAAAATAAAACAAAAACAAATAAAATAAAACAAAAACAAATAAAATAAAACGAAACCCAAAACAAGAAATCAAAATCAAAGCAAATAAAACAAAAACAACAAAAATAAAACAAAAACAAAGAAAATAAAACAAAAACAAAGCAAACAAAACAAAAACAAAGCAAACAAAACAAAAACAAAGCAAACAAAACAAAAACAAAGCAAAAAAAATAAAAACAAATAAAATAAAACAAATTCAAAGAAAATTAAAATTAAACCAAAAACAGCTAAAACCAACCAAAACAAATCTAAAACCAACCAAAACAAATCTAAAACCAACCAAAACAAATCTAAAACCAACCAAAACAAATCTAAAACCAACCAAAACAAAGCCTAATCTAAAAAAAAAAAATTATCAAACAGCTCAAACAAAAATAAAATTTCACATCTACACCAACCATTCCACCTTTAATATCCCACCAATTCCCACAAACACAAATGCAAACCTCCACTCCCCACCAACACCCAACTAATTAAAAAAAAAAAACCTACAGAAACACACGTTCCTCTCACCCTTAACCCCGCCCTTCCATTTTAAAACCCTCGTAACATTTCAATCACCCATTACAACCTCCCATTATAAAAGGTTATCATCCCATTTCAAACTCGAATTATTAAAAATCCAAACGATGACCTTTGTTTAAAAACACTCGCAAACCAGCACGAAACATCTGCGCATTATTGCGATTACAATCGAGTGAATAAAATATGAAGAACGGAGATCGGAACAAATTACTCATCAATATGCGAATGAGGGCCAAAACGAGGCTCCACGTCGTGTATCGTTAAGAGATGTACATTTGCGATTACTGCAACATCAACAGCGTTGTGATGCTTTTATGAAGCGGCCATGACAAAATGCTCGCTCCCATAAGATAAAAATCCGATTCATCCATTCTGGCAGCGTATCGCTTTTGCTCCAGTTGAATCGCTGCATCCCGCTGCATCCCCCGATAAAGCGGCGGCGCTCGACGCGCTGCGGGCCGACGCCGTTGCAGCGAGGGCCGCGCAGCAAATTGAACGTTGCAGATCCTCGCAGCAACCAATCTCGCTGCGTCATGGATAATATCATAGGCAGATAATGCGGCTGATAAGTGCGCTCTTCTTCCTCTTTTATTCTGTCTTTAAACTGTTGACGAACCCAATTTTTTTTATCGCGTTTAATATGTCGTAGATTGCGCAGCAATTCCCAAATGCATATTACTCCGTTCGGAGTGTGTGCACTTGGTAAAAGTTCATTATATTCCGTTTTCGGTGCACATGGAACTGTTTTTTTTTTTTTGCTACATTTTGTTATGGGGGATTGTTTTTCATCTGGAAATGAAGTGGCTCGATGCCATTTTTTAGAGGTTCTAACTTGATGTATATGTATATACGTCGAGATGTTTGGCGCATTTTCTTCAGTTTTTGTCGGTTAATCGCTTTTTATTGTCACGCACGAACGAGGAGAATTGTGTATCGTTTAGGATTAACGAGATGAAGAAATGTTTTAATTTTTTAATGATTTGCGTCAAAAATGGTCGGCTTTTGTGGCCTAATTAATAATCACTATTAAAACAGAGAATTGCTCTATTTAAAAATCACGTTTTGGTTGATTAAAACGTAATAGAGGGCCCCCAAAATCACAAATTTGGGCCCCCTCTAATTTTTTTCAACCTAAGATTTTAGGGCCTTGATTTCGGTTGTGGGCCCTCAATTTTCCGTGGGCACCCCGTGACCACAAAATACGGGCCCTTCATTTCGTTTCTCTTTTTTAAAACATTAGATTTTTAGGCCTTGGTTTCGGTCGTGGGTTCTGAATTTGCCGTGGGCCCCTTTAATTTTTTCCACATTTTTATACCTAAGGTTTTGGGGACCTAGGTTTTGGTCGTGGGCTCTGATTTCTGGGTCTTAGCATGAGGGGTCCATACTCTGTGGTCGCGGACGGCCCACGGCAAATTAGGGCCCGCGACCAAAACCAAGGCCCAAAAATCTTAGGTTTAAAAAAAATGAAAAAAATTAAAAGGGCCCAAATTTTGAGTTTGCGGGGCCCTATTCCGAGCCCTAGCTTTTGTTCTATTTCTAAAAATAATTAACCATGGGCCCCCAATTTTTCCTTTATTTAACTTACGTTTTTTGAGCTTTATGCGGGACCCATAACCTGTGATTGCGGAGGCCCCTCGGTAAATTAGGCTCCATAACCGACTATAGGCCCCAATTGATTCCTTTTTTAAACTTAAGATTTCTAAGCTTTAGTTTTATTCATGGGCTCCCAATCTTCTGTAAGTCTCCCGTGACCCAAAAATACACCCCCAACTCATTTCCCTCCTTTTTGGGGCCCCCGATTTACCGTGAGGAACACATTTCCCTCCTTTTTGGGGCCTTTGTTTCGACCAAGGGCCCCCGATTTACCATGGGCCCCCCGCGACCACAAAATATAGGCCCCTCATTTATTTCTTTAAATTTAAGATTTTGGGATCTTGGTTTCAACCATGGGCCCCTATGGGCCCCGTATTAAATTGGTAAAAAATGTATATATTCTAGTGCAGAAATAAACTGAAATTTATTGTGAAAAATGCAAGGAAAAAATCTATTTCCGACCCCATAACTTTGACATAGAAATACAAACACAGGGGGAAACGTGTTCCACAATTGGCAAATCTTCTTCGTGGATTATTCGTACACTTAATAAGTTAATTCCAGCTTGATGCTAAACGATTTAAGGGAGTGAAAGCGGATGAGAGGGAGCTGAGATGGGAAGGGTAAATGGAAAGATGGAGGGATTTCAACGTCTGCGCCTGATAAATGGCCGCTTGTTTAATGCGTAAGTGCGGCGCGCAACCCCTGCGAGTTCAGGGGCCACATCTGGACAGATTTTCAACAAATTTTATCATGTGACAAAAAATAGCGACCGCAAAGTGAAGGGCGCCGCGAAAGAGGGAGAGAGAGAGAGAGAGTGAGTTTTAGTTTATGAAAAATAGCTCATCTTTTGCGAGGGAAATCCAGAGGGATTTCGGACTCGCAATCAACTCATCATTCAAGCGTTGATGCAAAGGGTGACCCAGGTGCTGTTAATCGCATTATTAAGGGTAATTGAATGTAATTGAATGTGATTTGGTGTTGAGGAAGGGGTTTTGTGTTTTTTGAGGGGGTTTGATGTGGAATAAGTGTTTGTTTGGATTTTTGTTTAGGTTGGTGGTTGGAGGTGGTCACACCTTGAAGGACAGTCGATTTGTTGCTATTTTTGGGTTTTGGGATTTTCTCACACTTTTTTTTTTTTAAAGGGGGGGGTTTTGGTTCAATAGGGGTCGTTGACCGCGTGATTAGTTTATAGGTGGTTTTGTTTAAGGTGGGTAGATGGAAAATGAGATTTTTTTTAATGTTTTTTTTTTTTTTTTTAAGGATAGGGTTGGGGAATGGAGGAAATGGATGTCAAAAAATGTGATTATTCGGCTAAAAAGTGTTGGGAAATGTTTTTAATAGGGAAAAAACAGTAGGAAAATGTTACAGAAACGTTAAAAAATGTTTTAAATGTCTTAAATATTGAAAAATGTGGAGAAAAAAAATGTCGAAAACTGAAAAAAAAATGTCGAAAACTGCAGAAAAATGTCGAACACTGCAGAAAAATGTTTGAAAAAGGTCTGAAAGTGTTCGAAAAAGGTCGGAACATGTCGAAAAATGTCATTAAAAGGTTTAAAAAAATGCAGCAAAATGTACCAAAAAAGTCAGAAAATGTCGAAAAATGTCCGAAAATATCGTAAAATGTCCGAAAATGTCGAGAAATGTCCGAAAATGTCGCAAAATGTCCGAAAATGTCGAGAAATGTCCGAAAATGTCGAGAAATGTCCGAAAATGTCGAGAAATGTCATTTAAAGATTTAAAAAAATGCAGCAAAATGTACCAGAAAAGTCAGAAAATGTCGAAAAATGTATACAAATGTCGCCAAAAATGTATACAAATGTCGCCAAAAATGCCAAAATGCAAGAAAATGTTCCAGAAAGGTCCGAAATGTCCGAGAATGTCGCGAAATGTTCGAAAATGTTGAGAAATGTCCGAAAATGTCAGAGAAATGTCCGAAAATGTTGTAAAATGTCTGAAAATGTTGTAAAATGTCCGAAAATGTCGAGAAATGTCCGAAAATGTCGAGAAATGTCCGAAAATGTCGAGAAATGTCCTAAAATGTCGAGAAATGTCCGAAAATGTCGAAAAGTGTCACTAAAAATGTAAAAAAAATGCAAAAAAATGTCCCAGAAATATCAGAACATGTCGAACCACATCGAAAAATGTCACCAAAAAAGCCAAAACCCAGATAAATATTCCAGAAACATTTAAAAAATATCAAAACACATCGAAAAACATCAAAAAACTATAAATAAAAAAATTAAAAAAATAAAAAAAAATTTAACAAAAAAATTACACCCGATCGAATTAACAATTTGAATTGATCTCATCCATAAATATAAGTTAACCTCGAAATGTTTATATATTTTTATTCATTTAACGAGGCTGTAGATGAGCAACCGTTTCCTGCAACACAGCACCAACAGCGCACCGCAGCTTTAATGAGTAATGAAAGGTTGTGAGTGGCGAGAAAGCGGGCGCGATGTGCTGGTAATTTATTTGCCTACCTTTCACTAGAGTTAATCTCCTGCCAGTCATAAGGTCGTAAATGTTTCACGACTTAATCTCGTAGCTCCGTTGCCTCTCGGGATATTAGCACATATCATTGCTTTAATAATTGAATATTACGATCTAGAATGGTGTTATTTTGGCACATGATTTGATTGCTCGCTGCACGAGCAAGAGGCGCCAATGCGCTATACTTATGGCCAAATTAGGCGAGCGTAATTTGAATGTATTTGCTCGGGTTGCGGCGAGGCGAGCGCGTTCACGGCTCCCTTCTGATACGAACGCGTTTCACAGCTTCGCAAGCCCGAAATAAAATTAAGTTAGCAGGAGCGGGGAAAATGTTGGCGGGCGCCAACTCCGTGGGGGTGAGCAAGCGCACTGATTGCCCTCCCGCCTGCAACCAGCCAATATTTCGCGCGCATGATTGCCTGAGAGAGACGCACGTTCGTTCGCAACCTCCTCCTAATGCTCCGAGATTGGCTGTGTTGCGGGCAAGCCCAACGTGCAGCATCATTTACGCCTTTCATTTAATAGATACATTCGGTCGAAATACTTGTACCCCCCATTTTTTTTTTTTTTTTTTTTTTTTTTTTTTTTTTGGAATTAAAAATGATTTACACTTGGGGTCCGTGAGCGGGAAACCGTGTCTGATGTCGCTACGGTTGGCAAGAAGTGTTAACACCTGTAACCACTCCTTTAATTGGATGTGCGGTCTAAGTGGGCGTGTTTTTAGATTTAAAAAAAAAAAGGTTTTTACACCAAAAAGTTGAATTTTTTTAAGTTATTTTAGCTAAAGTAAAGTGGGACATGTGTTTTATTCGTTTTAAACGACTAATAAATTGTTTTTATTTAAAAAAAAAAATTTTTTTTTATGTTTTTTAATTGTATTTGGTGTGTTTTTAGGCTTTTTTCAAGTGTTTTACATCAAGAAACTGAATTTTTCGAGTTATTTCAGCTAAAGTAAAGTGGTACAGGTTGTTTTATTCGTTTTAAACGACTAATAAATTGTTTTTATTTAAAAAAAATTGTTTTTTTAATGTTTTTAATTGCATTTGGTGCGTTTTTAGCCTTTTTAAAAGTTTTTTACACCGATAATTTTTTGAGTTATTACAGCTAAAGTAAAATGGGACAGGTGTTTTATTCGTTTTAAACGACTAATAAATTGTTTTTATTTAAAAAAATAATTTTTTTTAATGTTTTTAATTGCATTTGGTGTGTTTTTAGCCTTTTTAAAAGGTTTTTACACCGAGAATTTTTTGAGTTATTACAGCTAAAGTAAAATGGAACAGGTGTTTTATTCGTTTTAAACGACTAATAAATTATTTTTATATTTTTTGGTGTTTTTCAATTGCACTTGATGTGTTTTTAGGCTTTTTTCAACCCTTTTACACCGAGAATTTTTTTAGTTATTACAGCTAAAGTAAAATAGGACAAACGTTTTATTCGTTTTAAACGACTAATAAATTACTTTTATATTTATTGTGTTTTTTAATTGCACTTGGAGTGTTTTTACGCTTTTTTCAACACTTTACACCAAAAAAAAACCTGAATTTCTCGAATTAATACAGCTAAACTAACCTAAAACGTGTTTTATTCGTTTTAAACAAAAAATAAAATTTTTTTAAAATTATTTTTAATTTTTTTAAAATTTTCCCAATTGCACTTGGTTGTATTGTGATGTGTATTCGAAGCGAGCTACTGCACAACTCGTGGGAGAGTAAGAAATGTTGTGACACTGAGCTAATAGTTTTATTGTGCTCGTGACCAGGAAACAACAAACGGATCGGAGTGCGAGTCGGCAGGGGGCCGCATCGTGAGACCGTGGCCCCAGAAACGTCCTTTTGTGCTGCTGGACGGGCTGAATTCGGGTGGTTTTGTAACTGCCGCCCACAAAAAAGGATTTTTTTTTTTTACTACAACGTGCACGTGTATCACTGGATTCCACGACTCGGGGCTGAACCGCAGAGTGGGCGGATTGGGCGCATGCTCAATGGTTTTATTGTCAGTGCGTAATTCATGCGTAATTGGTGAGGCAGTGGTGTTGTTGGTTTCCTTTCCCAAGGCCAACTAGACCTAGTTGTTTGCAATAAAAATGTGCAAGGCTTTCTTTTGTTTCTTTTTGCAGCTTTATCTTGTTTGGATTGTCATCATTGTTGAGTGCAACTGGAATTATAGAGGCATTATTCATATATTGCTTTGCCAACAGCTTCCTGCAATAGAAATTGACTCTTTGTAATGAACTATGTTATGGGGTTTCACGAAACAGATTATAATCCATTTTTTAGATTAAAATCATGCGTTATAACCTGAGAATAAATAATAGTTTCCAGATGACATAAATTTAAAATGTAAAGATTATTGCAAATGGCGCCCGATCTGATGATCTACCGCCTCAACACTTCAACACGCGATATTTTTCAAACTACTACATTAATCTAGAAACACTACAGCTCGTTAGATTCGAATCATCGAAACGAATCGATTCGTGTATAGTATTTTAAAATTTGATAAGCGAAAATGTAAAAACGAACCATTTTACTGTTGCACCGCCCTAGTGTTGATTTGGACCATCGAGGTAATTCCGCTTCGATTAAACTAAAAAATAATCTAAATGTAATCAAATTTTAATGTCAATTTTTGGTTACTGTGTGGCATTGTGCTTAGTTCTAGCATCACTCGCGTGGAATGGAGTGGCGCTATTTTTATTTTAGTTGAAAATAATTTATGCTGATGTCCAGAGAGTGAGGGAAAAAAAGAATGTAATAGATTGGTAGTGTATAGTGATAGGATAAATAGAAATAGGTTGGGTTGGGTACATTGCACAGGGGAATTTTGCGCCTGTCAGGGATCAGCGTGTTGGCTGGAGATGAATGGGTCGCTGGGGAACACACAGTCTGTTGCAGAGTAAAGCTAAGACTTAAGTCTCTGTAATCCAAACGTGATTAATCCTGAACCTGATAATTGGTTGATTAAATCTCTGTGAACACGTGCCTTTCGCTATAAACTTGTTATAATTGGTAATCCATCTGATACCTGTCCACCCCATCCATTTACCTTGTGATGCTCATGTTCCCCCCCTTTACACAGCTTTTCTTAATTGAATCACAAGCACAATTGCCTATACATTAAACTGTAAACATGCCTGCCTTTTGCTTCCATAAATACAAACAATAATATCACTTGGTAATATCACTGGATAATATCATTGGATAATATCATTAGATGATTTTTAAATTATTTATTAAAAACAGTTAAATGTTTTAAATTTTAAATGGAATTATAAAATTGTTAATTTTAATCATGAGTAATATTTACTGTTGTGCTTTTAACAACGATTTTATAAGGATTTTTTTTGAAGTATTTATTCGATTTTGTTTACTAGACTGCCATCTAGTGGTGAAGATTCAAATTTGCGATGCGTCATGATGAGTTTTAAATTGAAATTGCGAATATTTGTGAATAATAATAATAAAATTTAAAAATTAAATAAAAATAAAAAACAATTAATTTTTGTTTTTGATATAAAAGCGACGTTGCAACGTTTTTATTAAGATATTTAGCGGTCAATGACTTCGGTATTAGTTCCGAATTCAACCACTAAGCTCATGTGGTGGTTTTATCTCCCAATTGCAAAATGTCGGAATGGGGTCGGCTGCTCTTCCTGGTCGCACTAGTTTTCCTCATAAATCACCAACAAACTTCGGCACAAGATGACTTTGACTTTGACAACGTCCCAGGTGTAGCGTACGAATTTAAATTGTACATAGACGCTGCCAAAGAAGACTGTTTCTACCAATTCGTGCAAGCAAATGCCACGTTGTACGTTTCCTTCCAGGTACACATATGGCGGCGCTTTTAAAATTCAAAAACAAATCTAATTGCTCCATTAACGCTCTTATTTCATTCTAGGTAATTCGCGGCGGCGATGGTAAAGCTGGATTCGCCATCCGACACCCAAATGGCATGCACGTTCTCCCTTACAAATGGCTGAGCGAAAGCGATTACACAGAAATATCATTAAATGGAGGCAAAAATTATTTTTGAAAAATTTAATTTATTTAAAATTAAAATTAATAGTTATAATTTTTTTTTTTAATTTTAGGATATTATGAGATCTGTGTTGATAATCAGTTTGCTCGGTTTTCATCGAAACTCGTGAGTGTGTACATAACTTCGTATAAAAATGACGAATGGGAGCAATATATGAAGGAAGTTGAAGAGTTGGATGTGAATGTCGAGAATTTCACAGTAAATGGGACTAAAATGCCTCTGAGGGAGCCGACGTTAGGAATTTCATCGATGGGATTTATGGATTTATAGATTTGTAAAGATTTATTGATTTATTTGGAATTGATGGATTTATTTTGAGATTTACGGGTTTAGTTTGAAGTTTTATTCATTTATTTGGGATTTATGGATTTATTTTGGGGTTTATGGATTTATGTTGGGATTTAAGGATTTATTGTGAGATTTATGGGTTTATTTCAAATTTTTATTTATTTCTTTGGAATTTCTGGATTTATTTTGAGATTTAACAATTTATTTTGGGATTTATGAGTTTTGGGATTTATGGTTTTATTTTGGGATTTAACGATGTATTTTGAGATTTATGTATTTATTTTGAAGTTTATTTGATCCATTCTAAAATTTATGGGTTTATTTTGAAGTTTATTTGATCCATTTTAAAATTTGTGGGTTTATTTTGAGATTTATTGATTTATTTTGAGATTTATTGATTCATTTTGAGATTTAATGATTTATTTTGAGATTTAATGTATGATTTAGAGATTTGGCACGTGATTTAGAGATCAAATGTGTGGTTTGGAGATTTAAAAATACAGAAAATTAGAGATTTACAAGGGATTTAACCAGCCATCGACGAGATTTATAGCAATTGTCGGCCCCTCAAAAAAAATGTCAATCGAGCGGTTTCATTTTATTTTATTTTTATTCCAGAATACCGTTGATCTCGTAAGCAACCGCGTCAATGAAATACTTCGGTATCAGCAGTTCAACCGGGGCCACGAAGCGCGCGACGTCAGTTTGCTTCTGGCCAATAACAGATACGTCCAAATGTGGTCTCTGGCTCAATGCGCCGTTGTATTACTCTCGGGTTGTTGTCAGGTTTATTTCGTGCGAAAACTATTCGAGGTTAAAGGGACAACTCCGACTGCCAAACCGAGGGCGTAGGAAAAAATAATAATAATAATGAAAAACAAACACGGATCATTCCATTTAACGATATTTTTCCATCTCAATAAAAATGACATAATAATAAAACCGACCAATCACGAGTACTTAATTTATGTACATAATTTTTGTAAGTATTTTTATTATTAAATTGAATGGTGTGTGAAATTCTAAAATGAATAATTTATCGTTTTATTTCGATTATTTTATACACTAGTTGCAATCCCATGAGATAGTTTTACTACAAGGCACAGTAGAGAAGCATAACATGTAAAGTTAATATGTAAATGTAATAGAAAATCTTGGACCATGATTTACTAATGTACAGCCGCTGAGCGTATTTCCTACAAAGAAATAATTTTATAATTAAAATATATTTATACTGCAGAGTCTCTGTAATCCGACATTTTGGAATTTTCCTACACCGGATGCGATATTTTTTCACATGGTCGATACTGATATAAAACATGATTTTTTAAAAAAAACTTTTTTGAACGTTTCTGCAACGTTTTTCAATGATTTCGCTAAGTTTTTCAACGTTTTTTGCGAATTTTTGAAGGTTTTTGAAACATTTTCTAAATATCGGTGCAGGATTCGGTATTGGCCGATATTTTGTTTCCGATATCGGTATCGGCAATATTGAAAAATTTGGGTATCGGTTGAAGTCTAGTTTGTACAGTACCCTCTGTTGTGTGATTATTTTTGCTGAGTTGGTGTATTAATGAGCAGAGTGATTTGTTCTTGTGGTTCGATTTTTTATTAAAAATCCAGAAACCGATAATGTGCAGTAATTTGACACCTGCCGATCCGATATACGTTGGATTACAGAGACTATTGTATACCGTAAATGCTCTGATAGAACATCTGCAATTTAGATATTGCATTCAACCGGTTTGGTCAATTTATATACTGAATTTAATAATTTTGGTCAATTTAGATACTGGATTTAGTAATTTTGGTCAATTTGGATGCTGAATTTAGTAATTTTGGTCAATTTAAATACTGAATTTAGTAATTTTGGTCAATTTGGATGCTGAATTTAGTCATTTTGGTCAATTTAGATAATGAATTTAGTAATTTTGGTCAATTTAGATACTGAATTTAGTAATTTTGGTCAGTTTAGATACTGAATTTAGTAATTTTGGTCAATTTAGATACTGAATTTGTTTATTTTGGTCAATTTAGATACTGAATTTAGTCATTTTGGTCAATTTAGATACTGAATTCAGTCATTTTGGTCAATTTAGATACTGAATTTAGTCATTTTGGTCAATTTAGATACTGAATTTGTTCATTTTGGTCAATTTAGATACTAAATTTGTTCATTTTGGTCAATTTAGATACTGAATTTGTTCATTTTGGTCAATTTAGATACTGAATTTGTTCATTTTGGTCAATTTAGATACTGAATTTAGTCATTTTGGTCAATTTAGATACTGAATTTAGTCATTTTGGTCAATTTAGATACTGAATTTAGTCATTTAGTCGCTTTAGATAGTGCATTTAGTCATTTTGGTCAATTTAGATACTGAATTTAGTCATTTTGGTCAATTTAGATACTGAATTTAGTCATTTTGGTCAATTTAGATACTGAATTTAGTCATTTAGTCGCTTTAGATAGTGCATTTAGTCATTTTGGTCAATTTAGATACTAATTTAGTCATTTTGGTCAATTTAGATACTGAATTTAGTCATTTTGGTCAATTTAGACCCGCATTGGAATGGCTTCCCACGCTCAACCAAAGCGTTTACGGTATTTATTATTTTTGCATCTACTGCATGTCTTGTAAATTTCAATTATTTTTCACAAGATTTGTGTGTTTTATGGGTTCTGGGTACTTATTTACCTTTATTTGTTTTAAAAAAGAAATGTGAGGCATGCAGAAGATTGACAATCATAGGTGAAGAATGGGATTACCGCACATACTACGATAATAAAAGTTGGGAAAATTGTTTTTAAAATGATAATTCGAGCTAGTCAATTAACTTACCTTCTGCCTTGCACCCAGTTTTGTATTCTCCAAGCAGTACTCCTCATTGTCCTTGCTAAATATTCATTAAAAAAAAATATTTAAAACACAAATTTAGAGATTTTTAATAGTAAATACTTAGTGTGAAATTTGTTTCTGGAATGATTAATGGCTGGTTTTCTTCTATGTTGAGTACCAACTAGAGTAAATACATAAACAAATAAATAAACAAACAAACTCAAAATAGCTACAAAACAAGAAAATATGAAAATTAAAATAGACATAATCAAAGTTCCCCAACATCCTTACGTCTGATGACTGTGGACTCTGGATTTGACTCTCTTCTGCCAACTGCTTCTGCAATTCTTCTATTTTTATTTCCTGTTGATGGCTACTCCTCGCTAAGCCGGATAAGTGCATCTGCAGGTTATTTTTCTCATCTATAACCTAAATAAATTTACAAGAATTGTCAAAAGCGGTAAAATGAATCCAGCAATCCGACAATCTGAAGTATTCCAACACCTGCCACTCTAATATACCGTATTTCTTTGATTAAAAGTCGCCCTCGTTTACAAGTCGCCCTCGATTACAAGTCGCGGCAAAATATGA